>CAUYLG010060166.1:0-58044 GCA_963573385.1 Cacajao melanocephalus | reverse complement strand
GTTCAGCTGTGCTTACTGTGAAACTCTCAGTCCTCAGCGCTTCCAATTGCTGTTCTCCTTGTGGGGATGGGACCAGCTGAGCCGGAGTCGTCCCATATACTCCACGCCGAGAAGCGCCATGCTGGGGCGCCGGCAAAATAGCCTCGCCGGCCAAAAAAGTCATGCTGGCGACCTGTGTGGCTCCTCCGCCGGGAATCTCCTAGTCTGTGGGCAACAAAAATTTGTCTGAAAGTGCGGCGTCCACTCGCTGTCTGCGCTTTCACTGGGAGCTACAATCCTGAGCTGTTGTTAATCGGCCATCTTGGATCTCTCTCAGAATTGATTTCTATCTATCATCTCCCATAGTTGTATTGGCTCTCCTTTTATTCTTGGTTCTTCACTTCTGCATTCTGGGAAACTGTCTCAAATTTGTCCTTCACAGCATCGACTGGACTTACTGTACGTTCCAATAGCACAAATGTATATTTTAATTATGCTTTTTTCCCATTGTCTTTCTCCAGAGACGTCTTAACAGTCATACTTGTAATTACTTTGTTCGTTTTTCATCTGGGGATCTTCTTTACTAATGGATTTATGCATTTATCTCAGAGGAATAAGCTATCATTTAACCTAAAAATTAAAAATACCAGCTGATTAAACAATATCTCTGTTGTTCAAGGGCAGATTTCTGTGGCCATTTTTGGATGATGTTTTACTTTCTTTGTGCTCTCATACTTTTCCCACAAACTCCATGGTTCTTCATGTGTTTTTCCCTTTAACCTTAAGAAATGTAAATTCTTTTGTGACGTCGTTTTTGTTGCCAGGGCTATCATTTTCTCCTTCTTCTGGTACTTAGCTCTTTGACATTTTCCATCGAGTAAGGGAGAAACTGCAATCATCAACCTGTGTGACTCCTAGACCCTTCCTGACTCCATCATCTCGTGCAGAACTTCCCCTGTGATCATTTTACATCTCACTAGGTTCTGCTTGTCATATGGTGAAAGAGAGAGGTGGAGTGCAGGCTGGAGAAGTGGGCAGCAAATAGTCTCAAAATAGAACATCCTTGTCGTGAACTTCTGGGTGCCCTGATTTTTACTTGCTTTGTACCTTGGGTATTTGGGCTGGAATCAGTCAGTGGGAAAGAAGTAAAATAGCTCCCAACCTTCTCTAAGATCACCAAGTTTATCCTGTTTTCAACAGCAAAGCATGTTTCAATGAGATATTGATGATTTTTGTCAATCTAACCCATTTATCTTATAGTTAACTGAATTTTCTCCGGGATTCTGCCCTGGCAACACTTAATCATCGATCCTAGTATTTTTTTCTATTTTGTAGATTGCGTGCGTGTGTGTGTGTGTGTGTGTGTGTGTGTGTGTGTGTGTGTATGTGTGTGTGTCTGTGTGTGCCTGTTACAAGTTACCATGCATGTTTTTACTATTTCCAAGTCACTTTAAATACTTTAGTGACAAGTGGGGAGAAGCTACAGAAGGAAGAGTTAATACCACTGCATTTAAAATGAGAATCCCTAAAGCAACAAATAAATAATATTTTAATGATAATATGTGTGAACATTTCAATAGGTAAAATATATCTTACAATTAAGACAAAAAATAAAATTATCTCTAAGAAACAACTTTACTTATAAATGCTCCATCAGGTGTGTGAACATTGTAGACTGTTTGAGAAAGTTACCAACATAATGATCATCTGAATTGTAGTAATCCAGATGTCGATCTGTTACTCTTTTACCTACTTCTTCATTTTCCCTACATCAATATCCAGTTAGATCTTCTGGATTTTCAGTGTTCATTTAGAAGAGAAGGGAGGGGTTCACATTATTCATGCCTTGGAGATTAATGATATAGTCAATCATCTGAAATTCACATGGATCATTACTGCTTTCACATTAGTTTATGCACAATTAACATGCTTAGAATCAGTTTTCTGTGGACTGTAGCCATTTGGCTTTATCGCTTCTGTCTCTGCAAGGTTCATTTTGTTCTGATCATTAGCAATATGAGTAGCTACAGTCTTCCCTTCTGTCATTAAATGTCTTCAGGGCTTTGGTTTTGCTCATAAATTGAATGGGGCCAGCACATGATGGGATGCTGTGACAGAGTTCCTGGCTACAAGCCACATTGCTGCATCCTGGCAACTGTCCTCCATGTGGATGTGGTGCTCAGCCAAGCAGGAGGGTCACAGGTGTACCTTTGTGCTGGTGTATTGGAAAGGTCATGGGTGGAAGGCCATGTTACACTCAGATGGGAAGATGTATTGTCTGCACTTGAACCTGTATGCTCTTCTCCTAGGTGGAGGGAGGGAATCAGCAGGCCTTATTTTCCTGTAGTGAAGATCAGCAGGAACATGATTTTTTCCATATTGAACCTAGAAGTAGCATTTTAGAAATTATGGACAGTGTGCCTAGGGTTCCATTAAACATAGGAGAACATGTAATCCTTTCTTGTTCAATGTTTAGGTGAAAAATAAATTTATAATGAAAATTGAAAATATTATGAATCAGTTCACTTGGACTGCTGTCATAGTTGTGGAATTAAATAAATAAACTTCTGTTCCTGAGCATTTTTCCACGTCCTAGTAAAAATCTGAAGCTTTTTTTGTTTTCTGTTTTTTTTTTTAATTAAGGCATATCAAACATTTTTCGTTCTCTCTCTCCTCTTCAAACTAAGAGAATTTCAATAAATGGTTTTACAGGTTGAGTATCCCTTATTTGAAATGGTTGGGACAAGAGGTGTTTCAGACTTCAGGTTTTTTGTGGGGGGTTGGAATGTGTGCATATACATAAAGAGATGTCACGAGGATGGCATCCAAGTATAAAGACAAAATTTATTTATGTTTTATATACACCTATACACATAGCCTGAAGGTAATTTTTTACCATACTTTTAGTAATTTTGTTCACAAAACAATGTTTTGACTGCATTTTTACTATGACTAATCCCATGAAGTCAGTGTGGAATTTTCTACTTGTGGCATCATGTTGGCCCTGGAAAAGTTTCAGATTTTGAACATTTTGAACTTCAGCTTTTCAGATTAAAGCTGTTCAACTTGTCTTAAAAGAAATGGCCTTTGAATATAGATCAACTAGGAATTTAGTAATTTATTTAGATAAATCAGTATAAAGAAAGGGAATAAAGCTAAAAAACAAACAAAAACAAATAATCTAGAAGGGGTGTGATTCTTGCTGAAGGTTCTTCTTGTCCCCCCACCCACACAGGTCACATTGATTTGTTACCTGTCAGTGTGTGCTCCAGTGTAAAACACACACTGTTCTAATAGACGTTTCTCTCAAATTCACTGTTGATGTTTTCATGTCAGGGATAAAACTCCAAGCTGGAAGACTAAGAATTAAGAAATATACTATGGTGATTTCAACAGCAAAATTACCTGGTGTGCTGTTCTAGAGAATGCTGAATATTTATCAGAAAGAGCCTGGAGAAATTTAGAAGTCCTTGTTTCAGGCTCTGTGGTCAAGCTCAGAAAATTTGGTGCAAAGAAAACAATACAAAGAACCACCACTTTTTCCAGGCTTACTTGGACCCAAGGCTTAGTTGTATGTGCTTTACATTTTATCCTGTTAAACATATGGGGTGGGCACTATATTATCTCCATTTCATAGATGTGTAACTGCAGGCACAGATAGGCAAATACCATGCTTTGGATGAGAAAGGTAACAGTGGTAAGCAAAGATTTGGGCCTCCATCTGCCCAATCCAGAGCCTGCTCATTTGCCACAGTGTTATGTGGCCTTCAAGAGAAGTGAGCCGGATGCTTTGTGAGGGGCAGAATGTCTAAGCTCAGTTCTGAACTGCTTTGAATAAAACTAGGACGGAATTACCTACTGGGTCAGACAAAGAATCCATAAGACCCATTCAACCTTCTTCAGTGACCAAGAGTTCCTTTGTGACAAAGCACGACTCTTCTCTGTGACAGCACCCTGAAAAAGAAAGGCTCTAGTAACCACATGTTTCAAGCACCCTCAATGACTATCGTGACTCCCTCATTCGTCATGACTGGCAGACTCTACAGAAATGCAGGGAGACAACAGAACATATTTGTTGAAAAATTAGTAAGCAAAAATGGTGAGGGTTAGAGAAAACTGAAGAACCTGGAGGATAAGTATACAAAATAAGCTCAAAATAGTAGTCAATGTAAAGCCAGTAAAGAGAATAAAAAAGAGATGATATTTTTGCAGAAAAGTGATGAGAATTTATTTTAATTCATTAAGACTCATAACATATACTGAGTGTTTTCTCTGTGTCAGGCACCGCTAGGTTTAGTACTAAGAATAAGTAAATGAACACGTAATCCTTACACTCAAAGAATTTATAACCAAATAACTGATATACAGAAACATAACTGACTATACCAAGAGAGGAGCAGCATTTTTTTTTTTTTTGAGAATCCAAGGAAGAAAGTAAAAATACCTGGAAGATTAAAGATAGTGTGTACCTTAATGTGTTTCTTTCATCTAGTTCCAGAGACTTTTGGGTTTTATCCAGGATAAAACATGAAGCTTTACACCAGATTGGCATGAAGTTCTGGACTGAATTAGATGCTTGGGAAGGTGGCATTTCTGTCTGACCTATGTACATATAACTGAAAACACGGCATAGAATTTTACTTGCTTGTTTTTTCAAGCACTAGATACTTTTCTATGTCCTTATAATATGAACATAAATTTCTAAAGCAGATAAAAGTACTAATTTATTTAACATGAATTGAATCAATAAACCTAGTCAATAAAACACAGTGTATTATTTTATTTACCACCAAAAATTGAAATCCTGGTTTATGAATGACACTTACAGGCCTTGTTTTTCTTGCATTCAATATTGAGGAAAGCATAATTCACAACACTACCCTCAAACCCAGAAGACTATAATTAAGTTATTCTAAAAACATGAAAATAAAGTAAGACATTTTTAATTAAAAAATTTAACTTGAAATACTACCAGTAACTACCAACTGTTCACATTTACTCTCATGAATGTAAGTATCAGACAAGAAGCACTTATAGCCTGAAAGTAGCGTTAGACTTTTTCTAACGTGATATTATTATTAAATCATATATTCTGTATTTTCATATAACTGTTAACTTCATGCCAAGACCTAGCTGTTAGCTTATAGGTACTTGAGAGCCTTGCTTGGTATTTAATTGCACACATGGGTTACTAAAGCTCACCTACTGGTGCCATTTTGTTAGGTTCAGCTAATTTTTTCTAATATTCAATGTATATTATAATTTTTAAAAATATGCACTGAGTATTGTAGGGGAACATATGGAGGTCTACACCAATAATAATATAATAGTCCAGATAGCAACAATTAACATATTAGAAATTTGAAAATTAACGTTGGCATAAAATACACGAGTCCATATTGTTTTTCTATTAAACTAAAAAAAAAATTTATATCTGTGAAGTTAAATTTAAACAATACAAGTTCATAGACCTGCTAATGCACTGGATATTTTATGGGGATAAAACTTCCTCCTGCTACAGTCAAAATGGCTAAAACAAATTCCTTTATCAGTAAATATTTTTGGAAGATGAAGAGATATTCTTTGAAAATTTGAAGAAAGAAGTATTAGGACAAGTTATTCAGTGTGGAAAGTTTTCTGTAAAGCTGGTAAAGAAAACATATGATTCTAATACATCTCAAATTAAGATATTTGCCAAATTCTGTTTTAAACTACTGAAATGCAAATACAACTTTTTTTTACCTGAGCCAATAAAGGAAGTATAACAGAGAAAATACGTTTTTTTAAAAATAAATGTCTTTGGTAAAAACAATGGGAGGGATAACATGGGGAGAAATGCCAGATATAGATGAAGGGGGAATAGAGGCAGCAAACCACCTATTTATGTATGCACCTGTACAACAACCCTGCATGACCTGCACATGTACCCCAGAACCTAGAGTAAAATTTTAAAAAATGTCTTTGGTAAAAACAATGTTTTATGGAAAACAATACAAATGTAATCACTGATGAAAATTAGACTGTGCAAGAATGAATCTCTTCTCTAACAATATTTTTTTCATGGTTAAGCTGCTTGGTTTAATTTTTTAGCACTTGAAAAAAAAATGTGCATTAGATTGAATATTCAGTGTTTGCAAACCTCCACTGAGGTCAAAGATTTCATTCATACATACAAAATTAGTTTATAAATTGTTTTGGCAGTTTCATCTTAGTAACCCATTTTATCCTATTGCCATTGTCCCAACCATTGAAAAAGTTTACAATAATTTATATAGAGATATTTTCAAAGTGCTTAAGAATAGCGATTGTTCTCTGCGATATATACAGATGGCCTATACAATGCATGTACAGGTGGTATGCACTATAGCACAAGTTTCATTGCAGGAATATGGCTTTCTAGGGAAAGTGCATATTTGGCCAGAGGTGGCTATACTGTCAAGGGTACAGATACTTGGTAACCACATCCTAAGCTGAACTAGAATGTGGACAAGAATATTTACAAAAGTAATATAAAAATGGTCAAGTGTACAAGCTTGATCCATGCAAAGGTATCTTGATGTTCTTCCAGACGAGAGGAAGAGAGAGACTTCAGCTGATGGCTCGGTTACCATTCCGACGGGGTTATTACTGGTTTAGACCTCAAAGGTCAAGACTCATCTCAGAAGTCAAGCTAGATCATCATCTGTGCTTACAACTGACATTGCTGGGTACCTATGTCCAACAGAAGCACTGTCTACTGATATCTATGGAGAGGTCCTCTTTAGTGGTTTTCAAGTACACAGGATTGTAAAAGTTCATGCTTTTCATATTCTTGTGTTGCCAATTCTGCCACATCAAGTAGCCACTTACTGCTGCCATCACTAAGAACAAGAGAGGAAGAATGGCCCATGCAGCAGAAGTCCCTTCTGGGGGAACACTGACCCCTGATACTGCTGTGGTCACATTGATCCTTTGGCTGTCTCGGCCATTTTCCTCTAGATTGTACCCATTAGGATGGGAACAGGTGTATTTTGGAGAGTGATCGTTAATCTGTGGTGCTGGCAGGCGTAGGTAGTCACATCCTCCATTCTCCATGTCTTCTTCACACCAATTTTTACCTGATGGCTGTACAAGTTCATGATAGGCAATGATGTCTTGGGCGTCATTAAAGTTGTTGACTAGAGTGGCCAGCTCTGATCCAGTGAATTTATTGGCAGCATAGACTGCTTCACTTTCTCCTTCTATCCAGTAGACACGATCCTCAAATATTGTTAGTGCAAGAGGATGAGCTAGGAACTCCAATGACTTTAGGACTATCCTATGATTTTGGCCATTCAAGTCCACGCTGGATAACATGTGCAACTTAGAATCAAGCCAATAGAGGCGGCTTTTTATAAGGTCTAGTGTAATTCCGTTGGGCCACTGGATATCCAGTGTCTCCAGCGGACGTCTATCAAATGCATTCATTCCTGCTTTTTCTATTTTAGCTGTTTCACTCCAGTCTGACCAGAAAACAAAGCCAGAGAGTGGATCCACAGCTATGCAGGCAGGCTCTCCCAAATCAGAGTTAAACAGGAACTTCCTCTTGTTTCTGTCTAGAGTAGCTGCTGAAATAGTCTTAGAAGCCGCATCAGTCCAGTAGATGGTCTTGTACACCAAATCAACAGCAATAGCTACAGGATTATAGACACTGTCAATCATTTTAACATGTCTACTGACCTTGTCATCAATTGAGGCACTGGTGATGGCCTTTTGGCTTAGATCGGCCCAGAACAGTTTCTGAGCAGCAACGTCAGCATCGAGAGCCACAGTGTTTCTTAGCTGTTCAACTAGTTGTATATATTCTTTCCTCTCTAAGCCAATCTTCCTGATGTCTCTTCAATTAGTAAAGATCAGACTTTGCTCTTTGCCTGCTGACAAGAACCTCCTCAAGGAGGTGGCTAACCTCTACAACTTCGGGATCCTGCGACTCCTCAAGGCGCTGCATGAGATGAAACTGCTCCACTACTTCGCTCTTGGAGGAAACAAGCAGGTCCTGGAAGAGGCAGAAACAGCTGACCTGGATATCACCGAAATAAACAAACAGTGGAAGCTATTCAGACAACCCTGAAATCTGCCAAAACACGAAAGGTAATACAAGTAGATAAAATGATAGTAGAAGAGGAAGACGGAAAAAAAAAAACAAACAAGAATCTTCAAACTGCAAGAGTCAAAAGGTGTCTTCCATCCAAGAAGAGAACTCAGTCCATACAAGGAAAAGGCAAAAGGAAATAGTCAAGCCGTGCTAACACTCTTACCCCAGCTGTGGGCCAATTGGAGGCATCCATGGTCAAACCAACTCCACGCCTGACACCTAGGTTTGACTCGAGGGTCTTCAAGACCCCTGGCCTGCACACTCCAGCAGCAGGAGAGCCGATTTACCACATCTCAGGGAATGGCAGCCCTCTTGCAGGCAGCAGTGAGATCTTCCTCACTGTGCCAGTGGGCGGCAGAGAGAGCCTGCGATTATTGGCCAGTGACTCGAAGAGGCACAGTATTGCTCAGCTGGATCCAGAGGCCTTGGGAAACACTAAGAAGCTCTCCAACCGTCTCGCCCAAATCTTCAGCAGCATACGGACCCACAAATGAGAAGCCAGAGTTGACAGGATGGACTTTTAATGGGCACCTCTGGGACCCTGAAGAGACTTCTTCCCTTCAGGCTTATTGTTTTGAGTGTGAAGTTCCAGAGCAAGGAGCCATGTTGCTCTGGGAGAGTTCAGGAATTCAGACATGCTCTTCCCGCACCAGTTAGGTAGAGCTGTGCTGTTCAGTCCCCCATTCCAGCCGACTCCAGACATTGCTTGCTGGCTCCATGCCATGGAAGCTTCCAGTCAGTCTCCCAGCTGAATCCTCCCTGCCCTCTGAGTTGCTGCCTTCTGCCTCCTGTAACTCAGCATCCTCTTCACCCTGCCCTCCCTGCAGTTGAGGGGGCACAGAAGAACCCTGTGTTCTCAGGAAGACTGCCTTCACCACCCCTACCCAGAGAACCTCTGCGTCTGGCGTCTCTGCTCTCTATACTCGAGACTGGGAGGTTTAGGCTCAGATAAATGAGCTCTGGGCCATGAGAGGGCAGGTCCAGAAAGTGGGGGGAGCTGTACAGATCAGAACAGGACAGTTGGCAGCAGTGACCTCAGCAGGGAACATGCCCATCTCCCCTCCTGCACTCATCACACCTCCCCCTCCCAGACCTCTTCGTCCTCCTCCTCCGCCTCCTATGAGACATGCTAAATGGGACTTTGGGATCTTTCACCTTCTGTGCCCAGTAGTTCTTTTGAAACCCACTTGTGGAACAGTGTATTATGTTTATCCCTGTTTACTGGAGACCAAATACTGGTTTGGAGACAACTTCCATGTCTTGCTCTTCTACCTCCCTAGTTAGTGGGAATTTGGATAAGGGAATTGTAGGGCTTAGATTCTGGGAGTTTTATGTGATTGTCCATAGAATAACTGTCTCTAAGCTGTCCATGGTCCAGTGGCAAGCTTGGAGACAGTTACTCTAGGGACAGTCACTTCAGAGAGCACTTCTCTCTTATGGAGCTCATGGGGCAGGGGCAGGTGTGACTCATTCCATGTAGTGCCTGTGCCTGGGGCGTGGGCTTTGTTAAATGGAGTCAGCAGTGAGGTCCTCATGCTCCAGCCAGCCTCTCTGCCCCGGAGAATCATGCACTGTGTTCTAAGAATTTGAGAACTAGAGTCCTCACCCCTAGTCTTAAGGACACATGGCTTTCTCATGTAGGGCTCTTTGTGGTAGTTACTATTTTGTAACAAGACCATTTTGTTAAAAAAAGTCCTGTTCAAGTTATGTTCTTTTAAGTTATTTTATTCTCCTTTCCCTGAGATTTTTGTATGTGTAGTTCTTCTGAGTAATGGTATCTCTAAGCTGATTGTTCTAGTCAGAGCTGGTACCTGCTTTCAATAAATTTTGGTTTTGTGAAAAAAAAAATTTTGTTGGCAAATGATTGTGGCAAGAATTTGAAACCAGAAAATGCAGAAAGTGATACAGTCTGTTATTGATGCAATTAATTTAATTAAAACAAGGCTTCCTTGATAATTGTAAAAGACATTTACTAATAGTTTGTAATCATGCTCAGAATTTTAGTGAAAATTTGTTGTACTCAGATATTTACTATTTGCCTTCTGGAACTCATGTGGTGCTAAACTCAAAGATAAGTAACACTTTTTTTTTTTTTTTTTTTTAAAACAACAGCAGCAACAAACAAGTATTCCAAATTTGCTGACATTTTCTGGGTGGACAATAGATTCTCAGTCATATGCTACTTAGCTTAACATTTTACAACATAGATACTTCATCTATCCTTTTATAGCAAAAATGCTATTTGATTGATATTTGACAAAGACCTCCTTTTGGTATGTAACTTGTACAAAGTAAAGATAATTTTTAAATGAATATTTAGAAACATTTTCATCAAATATTGGAGTATTTGATTTTGTAACTAAAATCAAGGTCCATTTGTCAATACACCATTTTCCCAATCTCCATGTTTCAAATATGTGGAAGCAAACTTTTAATAATTATTTTAGAAGCAAAATTTCTAGATCTTCCAAATAAGTGTTTTAGTGAATTTTAAATTAATCTGTTGAACATAGCAAATGTAAGACAATTAAATTAGTTTTAAAAATAATGACATCAAAGAATATGGAAATCAGCCAGCCACATTTCAACAAAAGCTTTTGTATTGTAGTATGTATACTTACTCATTATAGTTAACAAATTACTTCTTTCATTTGAATTACTATTTTACAAGGCAGCTGTGTCAATTACATCACACAAGTTGTTTGTTTCCCATGCATATAAAAGTGATGTTTAGATTAGACTGTAGTCCATTAAGTGTGCAGTGGCATTATGTTTAATAACATGTGTATGTACCTTAATTTAAAAAAATAATTGTCAAAAATTGCTGACAACCATCTGAGCCTTCAGCAAGTTGTAATCTTTTTGCTGGTGGAGGGTCTTGCCTCAATGTTGATTGCTGTTGACTGATCAGAGTGGTGGTAGATACAAACTGAGGTTGCTGTAACAATTTATTAAAAGGAGACAGTGATAAAGTTTGCCACATCAATTGATGCTTCCTTTCATGAAAGATTTCTCTGTAGCATGTGATGCTGTTTGCTAGCATTTTTGCCACAGCAGAATTTCTTTCAAAAGTTTGAGTCAATCCTTTCAAACCACAACTCTGCTAAGTTTATGGAATATTCTAAATCATTTGTTGTCATTTCAGCAATGTTCACAGCCTTTTCACCACAAATGGTTTCATCTCAAGAAATCACTTCCTTTGTTCATCTCTAGATTGCTTATAATACCTAACAGAATGTAAATGCTATGCAAACAGTCGTTATCCTGTGTTGTATAGGGAGTAATGGTAAGGAAAAAAAGTCTATGTTCACTACAGACAGAATATTTTCCCAATATTTTCAACATATGCTTGGTTGAATCCATAGATGCTTAACTCATGGATACAAAAGGCCAACTTCTATTTATTTAAGCACTTATATTTCTATGTGTAATCAAAACAATAGGAAGTTTGTCATTTATTTTTCTAAAGTCACATTAAACTCCTCTCTGGTCTCTTAGACCTGTGATGAGGCCAACTCCTTCTAAAGTCCTTTCATTGAGAGCATATCAGGAAAGCAAGATGGTAAGTGATATATTGATTATAGTAGTTTGATTATTCAATCACTGGGAGCTAAAAGTATTATTGCTTATTTTTGTTTTAGGCTCCTCAGAAACAGCTTTAGGTAGACATGATTAATGTTCGCTTCATTTTAAAATATGAATGTTTGCAAGCTAAATACAAGGTCCAGAAGCAAATCTAGGCAATAATTAAGTTCAACACAAGATATGGAGATGCATAGGGATGAATAACATTGAAAACCTTTTAAGGCCTTCTTTATTTCAGTTAATGGCCAATGCTTGGGTTTCTAAGTATTTTGAAAAATAAAGAAAGGTTGAGTGGGACTAATCAACTAAGAAAAACAAGATCATGCATTCAATTTTGTGCCATCTTAAATTTAAATGATTATTAAAGCAGTTATGACTGAAACCCGTACCATTGCATGAAGCAGTTATGACTGAAAGGCCGTACCATTGCATGGCACATTGCTGTGATTGATTCTGCACAGTCTCAGTGGCCCTCCCATTGATTTTCCTCAGTCATCTCACAGTGGATGATTTCTGTTCGGCCTACTACTTGCTAATTATTTATGAATTTCTGCTTTTATTGTTACCATTATTTGTTTAATGGAATCTACCCAGTGGAGAGATTTTGCTCTGCTTATCATAGTACTCTGAATTGTAAATAATGGATTCAGAGAAGAAAAATGTCACATGTTTCAAGTGAGCATATGAACTGCCTCATTTGAAGATACCGTTTAATACAGTGAAGAAACTGGGAGAATCAAAATGAATTAGAAGTAGATTCACGTGTGTGTGTGATAGAAACAATAATCAGAAAAACTTAGAAGATACTATGGATCACAGTAATAAGTGTATGAGAAGAGGAAACTACCATAAATATAAGGGGAGAATGTTAAATGTTTCTAATATGTCCTCCTGGTTGAAATCATAACAGATATTCCACCTAGAATATTAATATTTAATTGCTCTAGAGGGACTACTGCAAAAGACAAGGGCAGTTTCTCTCAGAGCAGACAGTTGTTTGATGCAGTCTTCTCTCTTCTCCCAAAATAACTAGCAAAGGAAAAGTGGAGGGAGCCCACTTCTGGCACTAGCTGATGGTGATCTTACCCATGAGAGCCAATCCTGCCAGAAATTTACTCTGATCCCAACATTGACAGCTGTGTACTCCTCTGTATTTCGACTCTTCCTTACCAATTCGCTTCTTAGTCACAGTGTTTACTGTTCTTTCCAGTGCTAATCACTGAATGTCTCTTTACCACCTTCATGCTCTATCAGTTATCATTGCAACTTCTATGATAGAATCTACAACTTCTCGGTGTTCACTACCCCTTGATTACATACACATGCTCAAATCTGTGTCATCAAGTTATGTAATCTCCGGTCTTAAATGTTACTGCAAAAAAACAGAAAACCTTCCTTGACTTCATGTTCCCCATTATATAATAGTCATTCATTTGTTCCTATATTCAACAAACTTTGTTTTGCAAACCTATTGTGGTCCAGGCACTGTTCCATAGTATGGAATTATAGACTCAAAAAACAATCAACATGCAGATATGCAAGGAAATGGAAGGTAATTAAGAATGATAAGAAAAATAAAGGATATAAATGTTAATAGGCCAATTGGGTTATCAGTGAATGAGATATATGCTAAGCAAATAGTGCTGTCATAATCTGGGGTCAGTGTGCTTCTGGCACTCACTAGCTCCATAGATCGTGTCATGACCTTCGAATCCAAAAGTAGCTTTGACATATTTGAAAAACAGAAATAAGTCCAGTGTGGGTGAAAGAAGTTTGTAATGGGGAACATGAGAGAAGTTAGAGGATAGCAGGAGCCAGATCACATGGGACCTTGTAAGGTAGGACCTTGTGGGGCATGGAGTGTTGCCTTTATTTAAAATATTAATGGGAAGACATAGGAGGATTTTAAAGAGGAAAGTGTCAGATGACCTAATTAGGCCTTTTAGCCATTTCTTTGGATGTTTTGCTGGGGGAAAGAATAGAAAGGGGAAAACCCGCTAGAAGACCTCAGAGGTTTTAGGAGACTAGAGATAAAATTTCTGTATTTCTATTATTAAAGTAAGTGTAGACAAGTGAAGGTTTCAGATGTGTTTTAGATTTAAAATTATCAATTCATCTTGAAGAGGTAGGTATTAAATATAATGGAAATCTAGGAATTAATTAGAACTCAAGTAACTGGATACATATTAATAACTATGCTTGTGACTGAGATGCCAAAGTATGGGTAAGGAACAAGTGTAAGGAAGAACCAAGTGATATGTTCACACTTGCTAAATTTAAGGCAATTAGTTATATAATTCTGGAATTTGAGAGAATAGTCAAGTGTGGACTTATAAATTCAGAGTAAATATTTAAACTGAAAGATCCCAAAATATATGAGATTCTGTAGGGAAAAAAAAAGAAAGAAAACCATCAACAGAGAAAGAGATCCCAAAGCAGAGCTCTGGGACCTATCACATTTATATGTCCAACAGAGGAAGAAAGAAAAGCAGTGTGAGAAAAATGGAGAAGGGATATCATAGAAGAGGAGAGGACGGATAATAGGTAAAACTGTCAATCAAGTTGGATCCTGCCGAGAGGAGAAGTAAAATGGGGTGTAATGTATGACTATTGCATTTGGAAAATTGAAAGTTACTGGTGTGCTTGAGAAGAGTAAAATCATTCCAGTAATGGATAGGTTATGTCGGGTGAAGTGAGTACAAGACAACTGGGAAGAAGGAGGTGGAGATGATGATTACAGCTCTTTTATTAAATTTTACTGTGAAGGAAGCAGCTTAGTTTATAAAGCTGCTATCGCGATATCATTATTGTCAATAGAACTTAGTGCAGTCACTTCCACTAAGACACTTTCAAATGGCCTTTAAATGCATTACTTTCATGAGCTTAAATACTAAAGTTGTCTCAATTTTGATTTATTAGGTTTAGTTTAGTTTCTATAACATAGAGAAAATTATTAATTTCAAGCTACAAGTAGATAAGAAAAATATTGGTTAAAGAAAATATTTAAGTGTGACTTAATTGTGATATGAAAGCTATTTTACCCTGAATTTAAGGAAAATGGGTAAACTATCATTAGGTGGTTAACCACTGCTATTTCAATGTTGATCTCATTCAATAATAATTTTAAGCATAAAAATTAAATTTTTATTCATTGTCACTGTAATGTGAAACTTAGAAAAAATGAGTGAATTTGAAGTATCTTTCTATTCCAAAAATGTTAACCACTAGAGAATTGAAACCTAAACTGATATCCAATAAAGGCAGTCTCTGTGCTCAATGGTGCCAATTGTGAGCTTCTGCAAAAAGTATAAAATATTGTACATTTTAGTATGGGAATGCTGTACAAAATCTGCTACCTGCTATTTCTATTACTGATTTTCTTACTTTTTTCCAAGAATTATTAACATTTGGCTGCATTTTTATAAACTTTCAAAAGTTGATAAAACTTTTAGTCATGCAGGTCCTTTTGACTAATGTAAGTCATTGCCAATTGGAATAAAAATTGGCTTAGTTTAAGAGTTCCTTTGTAAAAGGAGCCTTGTAGAACCCTCTGATAAGTCAGTTTTTATGACATTCCTTCTAGAATTTTAACTACAGAGTTTTCTTTCTTTATTATGGGATACAATTTATATTAATGTCTAGTATCTCCATCTCTAAATGATAACGTATGTATTAGAATTAAGCATTTCAGGACCTATCAAAATTTAAATGATTTATATAAATACTGTATTTCTTGATGAAGTGATACATTAAAATTTTAAATTAACCCACCAGTTTTAATAAATGCTTAATAGATGTTCTAAGGAAAGGAACTTTTGGACTGTAACATGAATTTTAAGTTTAATTTAATAAGATAAATGTATGTTAAGTGTTCTTTAAGCAGAAGAGGTTTAAAAATTGAGTTCTTTTTAGCAGTGCCTTAAATATGTCACTAAAGTAATTCTTAATAGGGTACCCATATTTTATAAAATACGGTTAGATTATTTTCTTGAAAGAAATAGGCACTTTTTAATGATCATAAAGCTTACAACTCATGCTTTTTGCATAATAAGAACTGTGAAAACCTAATGAAGTAAATTTTAGCTTAAGTGTGATGTACCGAATTATTACTGCATCACTGTCAACCCATTTTACATTGGAAAAGAAGATGCTAATTATGCTCTGCCAATTATATTTACATGCTTTCTTTAAGATAGAACATTTAAGACTGAGTCTTGCTTTTTAGAATACTTCATAAAAAACAAGAGTCCAAAATATTGGGTTAATTGAAAAGATATATAATGCAGATTGAGATATTTTAACAAACAGTTAATATTTGGCCTTCCTGCCCAATATGTTAAAATTCTCAGTGCAAGGGGTCTCAAATCAATAATTTGTATGGATTCAATATGACAATTAGGATGAATCTTAAAGACATTGAATCTATGAAAATAAAACAGCCATTCACCTTAAGATTTATTGAAGATTTTATTTTGTTTGCCCAAAGCAAACAAATGAACTCCAATACCATGCACAAAATAATAGATATTATGGAATATTATTTAAGGTCTTAAACATACTATTTTTACATATCAAATCTCAAGTAACTGAAGAATTAATGATTCAATCAACAACAAACATAATGAAATAAGCTACAAAGACACCTTAAAGAATAGTAACTGTCTCTAGGTGGCACAGTATAATACAGGAATGTAACCAGCTGGCAAGTAACCTGCTATTTAGCTGCTCTGCCCACTCCAGCCTCCAGAATTCTGATCACAGTTCTCAGCTGGATTTACCTAATTTAAATATTCTTCCTAAGCTATATAAGAAAACACATTAACTTAGAATTTTACAAGGACAACAAAAAGAATTGTTGAGAAAAATTATGATCGCGCCATAGAACTAGTCATATTAAGCATTAAAATATACAACGCATATAAATATGGCTGGACATAGTGGCCCTCACCTGTAATCACAGCAGTTTGAGAGGCTGAGGCAGGAGGATCAGTTGAGCTCATGAGTTCAAGATCAACTTGGGCAACATGGCAGAACCCTGTCTCTACTGTGAATTTAAAACTTTAGCCAGGTATGGTGGGGTGCACCTGTAGTCCCAGCTACTCTGAGGGCTGAGGTGGGAGGATCGCTTGAGTCCAGGAGATGGTCATAGTGAGCACTCACTGTGCCACTGCACTCCAGCCTGGGTAGCAGAGCAAGACCCTATCTCAAAACAAAAACAAAAACAAAAGAACAAAACAACACAACAGTAATATGCAGCATTGTCCTAAGTATCATATCAAATTTTTCACTACTAGAGAATGTATAGAACACTTACCCATTTTAGACGGGAGGTGAGCTATTATATAATAAAACACACAATAAAATTTGAGGAGCTTCCTTGTTAAAAAGTGCTACTATTTTCCTCACGCATTAGTTCAATTTAGGGCATATGGATTAGGGTCAGGGTGGAGGGGAGGGTTTAGCTCTCTGTATTTATTCACAGACAGATCTAGTGCCACTGCCATCCACCAACACCTGAGAGTTCCCTACTGTATTTTGTGAATGCAGCCAGTAGAGTAAGAAAAAAGAGAAAACATGAAGAATGACATTGAAGTTGTTTTGTTTTGTTTCGTTTTTGTTTTTGTTTTTCCAGCTCAGAAAGTAGAATACATAATTCCAGCCAATTATATTGGTTAGAACTCCCTCCTGTGGCCTCAAACAAGTATATAGGAGTCTGGGAAATGCAGTCTAGTTGTGTACCAAAGAGGAAAAGGCTTGATAAGCCCAAGGCATTATCTCTAACATTCAAAGTTTCTAGTTTAAGTAAAATATTTGGATTGAGTTCTTTATTTTTTCTATGTCAACACCATTCTCAAACCCTCATGTGTGAATAAATGCCTTCCACCATACTTTCTTAAGAACTCACTCATCTGCACATTTCTGTATGTCTCTCCTATTGCTATCTTATTTCAGGGTCTTACTCTTTCTAATTGAGATTGATGAATCATCATATAAAAGATGATCTTCCTCTGAATGTTTTCCAGGGATCTCCATATAGATTCCCAAGTGATCTTTTAAAAAGCACCCATGATCCTGTCACTTTCTGCTTAAATCCTTCAATGGTTATCTTCCTCTATAGCAAAAGCCCAAATACTGAGCAGGTAATATAAAGATATAAATCCTTAGCACAATATGACAGAAATTAAAGTTTCTAATATCAAGGCTTTCATTCTGGTTGTAGGATCTTTCTTGTTGTACCACATCTTTGATGTCGAAACTTGGCAGATTTTCCTGAAGCCAAAGCCTATATTATATTCTTTTCCTACTCTGACAGGTAATAAGTTCATCTGAGCCATCCATAATCTCATGATCTCAAGAAATCCTACCCATGTGATAAAAGATGGATATTTAGTAAGAATATTGTTATAATGGAGATTTTGGCTACATAAAACTAAATAATACATGCTTTGATATTGAATAAATCACTAGTTTTAAGATATATTACCTTTACTGGATTACTACAATGAATATATACATTTAGAATATAAATAGAGATATAAAAATGTATATATTTCATTGTATGCAATCCAGTAAAAATAATACACTAAATATATACATATACGTGTGCATATATTCATATAAAGAGATATATGTTTATAAAGATACATATGTATACATATGCATCTTTTTATATATAAAGATACGCACAGTATATATTTGTATAATTATAGACACAAGATTAGACCTTGTGATCACCTTCTTCAGATCTTGCCAGGAATGAGTGCCCCATACCACATGCTCTGCCTAGCTTCAGTTCAAGAATCATTCCTCAAACTCTTCTGCTCCTATTCCACGTAGTGCTAGGATTCCATTGCTCTGTTGACAACGAAGACTGACATTCTGTGAGTACTGATGTCCATTCACAGTGATCAGGGCAGGCGTTGCTTCTCTGGCATTCCTGAGGGAAGGATACACTGCTACTTTTATATTATGTTTTGTCATGAATTATGTTGTCCTAAGGGTAGGAGTGATATGGTTATCATTTCACAAGGTCAGCTTGACATTTTTCATTTTAAAGTAATCAGATTTGGACATTGGATAGTATAGTGTCATTAAGTTACCTGTTAACTCTTGCACCTCCCCAGATGCACTTTAGAGAATTTTATATGGTTGCTTCTTTTTCTCACCCTGGGGCTGCCTCTAATTAAAGGCAGGTGGCTCATCTCCTATATCCATATATCCAGCCTGCAAATAAAAATGTATCACTGACTTTCGAAGGAAAGAGGAAGTTTCTATTATCCAGTTTCCTAAGTCCTCATTTAATTCCTCAGAAGTGACACAAATGACAGTTTCTTTTGGGGAAACCTGTATCCGCAGGGCTGTAGTTTAGCTCTTTGACCTCAGTAAGACAACTATACACATAACTCCAACATTCATTCATTGATTCAGTATACATAGTATACCAACCATGAAATAGACATTGATGATTATTACAATCATGAAAACAAACTGTCTGATCTCATTGAACTTATTTTCTAAGAGGAGTAGATGACCGTAAATAAAAATATTTCATGTAATAGATTTGGAGGAAAGACAAAAGATGATGCAAGTGGCTTCTAATTTATGGAACAGTCAAAATAGTCAGTATAATATCCAAATGTAGGTTACTAAATCCCAAAGAAATAGAAAACACTGTATGTGACACCAAATAGGATTGCTGCAAGCTGGCACCAATTCTTTTTATCACTTATCAGAGGATCCCCAAAAAGACTGCAGTCTAATCTCTTTCCTCTTCATTTTATAATCTCTAAATCTGGCTTATTCAGGGATTGGTAAAATTATGATAATACAGCATGAACTATATGAAGATTCAGTTATCTTCACTGGGGTTTCAGATCCAAATCTTTCCATTGCTTATATATATTTTCAAGAGTGGTTATTTAATATTCTCGTTTCACTCCGGACCCAGTAAACTAATTTACTTGTAAAACACAGCATCTTTTGCAAAATGAGAGAACATATAACAAACAGCATTATAAACAATTAAAACAATGTGGGTTTAGGTAGATCCTAAGTGGCAGTTTTATTAACCTGACACTTTCCTTTTTTGAACCACTTTTCTTTGGAAAGTACTAACATAATCCTTTCTATATGACAGTCTCATTTTATGACAAATTACAGAATAGTAATTACTGCTTTTTTTGAAAAAATATATATTTATTATAAATGCAGTTTTAGAAAGTTGGCTCTTCTTGATATTTAGTATATAATGGGAATTTATTTTCAATTTTATTACAGAATCTAATGGGAAAAATTTAATATACAAATAATTACCTTAAAAGTGCTTTTTAAATAAAATATGTATGATGAAATATATGTAAACATTTAAAGTTATTTCCACCTTTATTTTATCTTACTACGTGATCTCATACCATAGGTTTTGTAAGTTCATCATTTTTAAGCTAGCAATCGTATCTTGGTAAACTGTGAAATGTCCCTTTAATTCTCTTTTCCTAAATCTTCTAATTCTCTCTTCATTAACATTACCATCAGAACATTTCTTTACATTGAGTTATTTCTAATGGGAATAGTGTCATTTACTTTTATTATTATCGTGTCTAAACATTCTATTGAAGGAAAGAAGCTAACAGATTACGCTGAAGCCAGCATAATATGGCTTTGAGTATTAAACATAACTTTTTTAAAGATAAGAGTGAGTTTTGGAACCTAAAACAGATATCTCCTCAGCCCCATGTCTTGGTTTAACATACATTCAGCAGACATTCCCGTCCCATAATGTTAAATAGAGGGTAAATGTATGTTTGAAAAGATCTCATTGGTGGGCTTCCATCAGAAGAAATACATTCTGGTATGAAAACCATTGCTTTATGAGGGCAAAAGGATTAGACAGAGAAAAGTAGGATTAAAGGGAATTCATGATGGAGGGGGTCAACTTTTTTCTTTCTTTCATTATAGGAACCACATCTTTTTTAGGGTCCTTGGAGAATAATTAAGATTGGAACTGTTTGTGTTACTAATAAAACTTTTACACAGATAAGATTTGCAATTCAAAAACCTAAGGGTGTGAGTTTTCTTCATAACAAACCCCTTTTCTCCAATACTGCTTGGGTGCTGATACTAAATGACAGAAACAGACCTGGTAAGGTGGCTCATGCCTGCCATCCCAGCACTTTGGGAGGCTGAAGTGAGAAGATCATTTGAGCCCATGAGTTCAAGACCAGCCTGGGCAATATAGTGGGATCTCATCTCTATAAAAAGTTTAAAAAAAAATAGCTGAGCAGGGTGGCACCCTGTTGCCCCAGCTAGTTGGGAGGCTGAGGTAGGATGATCGCTTGAGCCTGGGAGGAAAAAGGTTGCAGTGAACATACCACTGATCTCCAGCCTGGGAAGCAGAATGCCACTCTGTCTCAATCAAACAAATGACAGAAGTCAGTCTTCCTTGAAAGACAGTTTTATCCTATGCAACTTTCTTCCTTTCTCAAGGCCTTTCACCTTGAAAGAATATACCTCTGCACCAAGCAGAGAACAGCGACAAAAAAGTCGGGCAAAGGAGGATGATGGCATGTAATCATTTATTTTTTATGTGTTCTGCCTCATAACAGTAACTTCCTAGACTGTATTTTTCATACATAACGTTCTACATGCATCTCACAGCCCTTAATGGAAGGAAGAATCATTACCAGGTTTTTTTTTTAAGGTGGAAAATGGAAATTTTAGTAAGGTAGGAAAAATCCCTAGACCTGTACTGCAAAATATTAATTCAAGTAGCTTTTAGTGAGTATTTCATGTATGGAAAAATATAAGATTATGTGATGTATTCTCTGTGCTCAAAAAGCTCACAAGGAGTAGAGGAAACAAAATATGAATTAGTAAAATGAAATGGTATAGAATTAAATTTTAGAAAGGGTTATATATTAAGATATAAAACAATTTATGAACAGTACAAGATAAAAAATAATAAAATGTCAAAACATACAGTACAAGAAATAATAGCTAGAGGAGGATAGGAAAGAAGTAATAAACATATCCAAAGGTTTAAGGATGAAAGCCATATTGGCTTCCAGTTATACTTCCAAAGATACTATGTAATCATATCCTTGATGTTAGATTGAATCCTTCTGTGCTAGATTTTGGCCCACAAAGTCAAATGAGATATTATCAGAGTTCTAGTCAAAATTCATTAAATTGCAAAGAACCAGTACCCATTTAAATTCGGTTAGTTTCAAAGGGTTGCTTTGAATTATTCTGGGAAATGTCAGGAACTTCCAGGGTCAGGAATGTGGCTGGGATTCATGGAATCCTGAGGGGAGAAATGGAAGCCAACAAAGACCTACAGTGCTGTGGCTGCTTCTTTGTTGTTTCTTCTCTGAGTCCACGTATTTTTCATGTCTGCTTCTTTCTACTTTTATTTTTCTTTTATTGAGACAGTCTTGCTCTGTCGCCCAGGCTGGAGTACAGCGGTGCAAACTCGGCTCCCTGCAACCTCCACCTCCCAGGTTCAAGCAATTCTCCTGCCTCAGCCTCCCAAGTAGCTGGGATTACAGGCTCATGGCACCATGCACAGCTAATTTTTGTAATGTTTTAGTAGAGATGGGATTTCACCATGTTGGATAGGCTGGTCTCAAACTCTTGACCTTGTGATGTGCCTGCCTCGGCCTCCCAAAGTGCTGGGATTATTAATTGCTCTCTTCAGTGCTACCAAACACCAAGGTTCGGTTTAGGTCTTGCTGCTCACTGCACAGAAAGGCAATCACTGAGACAGCAACTATTGCTGGGAAAGAGACTTTGATCAAGCTCTGCAGCCCAGGAGAGGGGAGCTCAGCCTCAACTCCATCTCCCTGACTGTCTCAAACTCGGGTTTTACATAGCGGGAAAGAAATGTAACAAAATGTAAGAAAACAGGAACTAGGGAGGGGTCCAGAAGCAATCATGATAAGTGAGGGTTCTGGCATCTCACTGGAGGCAGTGATTTGGTGAGTTTCTGTTCTTTAATGCTTTTTGAGAGTCCTGAGAGTAAGTTCTTGAGGAAGGAACTCAAACAAATACACATTTTAATCTTTAAGCCTAGAAGAGTTCATTTATATGTTTATAAAAAAGCTGTCTATGAGAATATTGGGTTGGTTTCACATGATCCTATTTGCCAGTAACTTACTCTGCACGTAGCTTTAATTTGCTATAGAAATTTCATACTGAAACACCACGTTCCCTTGCACTTGCATATTAGAAATGGAAATGACAAAGCATGGAGGTTGGAATTAATATAGCAAGTGTGAGGACAATACAAAAACTCACCTCAGTGGAACAGTATGAGCATTGATAATCATGATTATTTTAATACTATGTATTAAATTAAGATGCAAGCATGAAAAACTGTTTTCAAAAATTAGACAAGGAACAGATATATTTAATAGTGAATTTCCAGTATATGTTTTTCGTGTAACATTAGCTTATCAGAATATTAATGCTTATAGGAAAAATGGATGACTATTAAAATGTATTTGGGTATTTTTAAACTGAATAATGTTCAAGTTTATTTAGTGTGCGTCGTCTTTGCATAAACTAATATGTAGTAGTATTCATCACGGCAGATAGTAAAATGAAGCATTTTTAAAACGATTTGACTATAATTCTCAGCTATCTTTGTCAGATACATTTCCAATAGTAGTGTTTGGTCAGTAGTTTTAATAAATACTGAATATATACACAGATATATAAATATATTAATGAAAGATGTATACCAATAAAAAGTATCAGAACCCAATGTTAATTCCACTACTAATAAAAGGGAAACAGATTTGAACAACGTGCTATTTTAACTTCATTAGCATACCTTTTGTTGCAAAGATCGGAATATTCAGAGATAGGCCTTCTTACCTCTGTTGTCTCCTAAATTTATACTGATGTCACTAAGAAAATGCAAACCATTTGATTCCATAATCCCACTCTAGGTGTCCAGCCTGAGGGAAAAACAAAGGCGAAAAGTAAGTTTATGAGTGAAGATTTTCATTTTGGCATTGTTTATAATGACAAAAATCTGAAGCAAGTGTTCTCAGGTAGGGAAATTATTGAATTATGGCATATCTACAAATATAACCTTGAGTAACCATGAATATCATGGTTTTTGGAGACTGATCTGGACAAAGTCTTTTGGTATAAATTTAATTCAAAGAAGACCACAAAATTGTATATGTATTAATATCATAATTTTGTATACCTTAATCATAGAAAAAACAGTCAAATACAATATATCAAATATTAATCATTTTTGTTACGCAGGCTTATTAGTGTGTATGTCTGTCTAATTCTTTGAAAGTTTTGATCTCTTGACATTTTTCAAATCTTCTGCTTTGTTCATACTTATCAAAGAAAATATGTAATGAGGTATGTTGCAGTTGTTAGCTCTGAAAAGATTTACATATCCTTGTTTTTGGCTTACAATGAAGGGGTGTTCCGAGAACTGCTACCACATTTAAAATTCCATGTCTAAAGTAATATGAAGAGAAGGTATTCATTTACATCATGTTTTAGCAACTCACGAACAATCTTTTAAATGCAAATAGCTGAATGCATATTTCAGTGTTAAAAATGAAAGCATTTTCCAAGTGCAGATTTACAGTAGTATAGTTGGTGTAAGCATCTGTGAAAGAAAATTTATAATGTCAGAAAATATTTGAAATTGTGACGGAAAGGTTCCTAAGAACAACCTTTTTATCTGTGGCTTAAATAAATGCTTTCCATTTCAAAGGCAACTCTAACTGCACCATATAGCTCAAGTGATCAGTAAAAGTAGACAACTGACTTCTTCAAGGAGTTTTAATTTTTATGTGATTTGATCAACTCACAGACTGTAAATTCCACTGTCAGAGCTAAACATATGCACAGGCTTATCTGAATTCTTGTATTCTAGGCAACAAGTAAAATATGTTCATGTCACTAGCTTCTTTCAAGTAGTGTTTATCATCATCTCCCTGATTGCCTAATAGAAGTTTACAACCAGTCTCCCAGGTGTACTAGTACATTACAGCTCTCCCACAGATATCATAAACAGCGACATCTTTGGTAATGAATGTCAGAATCCTGCCAGCCTAAGAGTATATTATCCATCTCCATGTCTCACTGCTGACATACCAAGTGAGAAGCTGATTCCAAACTCCTAAGTCAAACAAACCTTCAGATACAAAGTTGACGATAGTTGTATAAGGAAGGCGTTTTATAAATCCAGTCAATTATAAAGACACTGAAAATGTCTCATCCAAATAGCATCACTGTCTTAGTCGTTTTAATTTTTTTATTAATGTGTCTCCTCCTCTGGAAACTTTTGAAAGGATAGGATTTTAAGGCTAGAAGGAATCTTAAAGATGCCAGTCTAAACATTCAGTTTTTCATGTTAAGAAGCTTAAGGAAGAATGAGGTTAATATATTTCTTTAAAATTACACTGGAAGCTAGTGACCTATTTAGAACTGCAACTAAAGTATTTTGACTCCCTGCCTGATGCTAATTTCATTGGACCAGGCTAGCTCACCAAATAACTTGAACTTTTCCAAATTAGTCTGTTTAGAGTAACCACATTTTACATATTTAAAAATGGATTATCTATTCCTCCTCCTCCACTTCCATTCCCTCTCCTCCTCTCCCCACCTGTCCTTCCTTCTCTCCTCCCCCTTTCCTCCTCTTTCTTTCTTCCTTTCTCTTTCCTTCCTTTTTTCTATCCCTCTTCACCTCCCTCCCTCCCTCCTTCCTGTCCTACCTTTTCTTTCTGTCTCCTTTCTTACCCTCTCTCTTGCTTCACTACTTTCTTCCTTTCTCCCTACCTCTCTTCCTCCTTTTTCCTATTTCTTTTTTCTTTCTTCTTCTTCTTTTTGTTATACTTTAAGCTGTGGGATACATGTGCAGAACGTTAAGGTTTGTTACATAGGTATACACATGCCATGGTGGTTTACTGTACCCGTCAAGCTGTCATCTACTAGATATTTCTCCTAATGCTTTCCTTCCCCTTGCCCCCGCCAACCCCCACCACCCAACAGGCCCCAGTGTGTGATATTCACTTCCCTGTACCCATATGTTCTCATTTTTCAACTCCCACTTATGAGTGATAACATGACGTGTTTGGTTTTCTGTTCCTGTGTTAGTTTGCTGAGAATGATGGTTTCCAGCTTCATCCATGTCCCTGCAAAGGACATGAACTCATCCTTTTTTATGGCTGCATAGTATTCCATGGTATATGGGCCACATTTTCTTTATCCAGTCTATCATTGATGGGTATTTGGGTTGGTTCCAAGTCTTTGCTATTGTGAATAATGCTGCGATAAACATATGTGTGCTTATGTCTTTATAGTATAATGATTTATAATTCTTTGGGTGTATACCCAGTAATGGGATTGCTGGGTCAAATGGTATTTCCAGTTCCAGATCCTTGAGGAATCACCACTCTGTCTTCCACAATGGTTGAACTAATGTACATTCCCACCGATAGTGTAAAACGTTCTTATTTCTCTGTATCCTCTCCAGCATCTGTTGTTTCCTGACTTTTAATGATCGCCATTCTAACTGGCGTGAGATGGTATCTCATTGTGGT
The DNA here is from genome assembly GCA_963573385.1 of Cacajao melanocephalus. Taxonomy (NCBI): domain Eukaryota; kingdom Metazoa; phylum Chordata; class Mammalia; order Primates; family Pitheciidae; genus Cacajao; species Cacajao melanocephalus. Next base: position 31,791 of record CAUYLG010060166.1, on the reverse strand, counting down.
TTTGATTTCCATTTCTCTAATGACCAGTGATGAGGAGCTTTTTTCCTTCTGTTTCTTTGCCACATGAATGTTTTCTTTTGAAAAGTGTCTGTTCATATCCTTTGCCCGCTTTTTGATGAGGTTGGTTTTTTTCTTGTAAATTTGTTCAAGTTCTTTGTAGATTCTGGACATTAGCCCTTTGTCAGATGGATAAATTGTAAAAATTTTCTTCCATTCTGTAGGTTGCTTGTTCACTCTCATGATAGTTTTTTCTTTCCTTCTCTCTTTCTTTCTATCCCTCCCTTCCCATTTTTCTCCTTCTGTTGCCTCCTTATAGCCTCCTTTGCCCCAGTATCTTGGTAGTATTGTTAATCACATTTCTATCTGCACTTACTTTGCAGAACACAGTTTGATAATGTCTTCTATATAATTTTCTCTCACCTAAATATTGATTTTGAGAAGGAGGTATATCAGGGCCAGTAATTTTTTACCGCCCTTCAGTTTTCTTAATTTATTGTCTTAAATCCAATGAAAGAACCACAAAGGCTAGAATTAATTAATAATTCTATTTAATTGATAGTAAGATTCTTTTCTGAATTTTCTAGATTATTACAGAAACAAACATTTTCCTTAAGAATGCACTTTTAAAGACATTATAGCCCTAGTTTTAGATTAACTGACTTTGGTTTTTACATTCATTATGTGACTTTTTATAAATGTTGGGGCCTTTTCACACATGCATTGCAAAATAACCATATATTGATGTAGATTAAAATAAATAAAAAAATCTCCAGCATGCTCATCTCTGTTAATCAATATGAAAAGCTCTATCATGAATAATGTGACAAACTATATGAAGAAAACAATTTTAGACAAAGCTATTAAGTAGTTTTCTCTTCTTCTTTCAACACATAAATAAAAGCAATTGCTTTGCAGCTTCCTAGCTGTATGGGATGTGCCTTAAGGTGTTAGATGAATATAAATACGAATAAGATAATACTAGCCCTATAGAAAAGCATAATCAGGAATTCTGAATTAAAGAAAGAAAAATATAATGTAATAAAATGTTAGTGTTTGTTAATGGGGGATCCAAGTTATTTTCTTACTATCGATATTTAATAATGTTATTTAAAAATACATTTAAAGTGGCTCTAATCTATATTTACAAAATTGGATCAATTTGCAAATGTGTGGGATACTTTATTAATTGATTTGACCAGCTTATTTTTGCAGTGGCCAGACAATTTGCAGGTGGTCCAGTTCAAAAATAGATTTGATTGATTAGGAAAAAGAAAAGGAAGGTTTTGTGGAAGAAAGAAACTTCTGTTCAGTAGAAAATAATTAACGGCTACATATGCCTCTCTACAAAATTAGAATGATAAATACTCCAGAGACTATAGAAAATATGATATGAAGACAACACATATATTACATTGTAGAGAACTTTACTTTTGTTGTGTGACCATTGTCCCTACCACATCTCAGAATAGTAATCATGTTAATAAAATAATGAGAACACTAAAGTCCAAGAAGGCCAGAAGAGTTACCTAGTTGGGTGAAGTATGGTAGGTGGACTAGTAGGGAATACTAGCTGTTTCTAAAATGTAAATGTAGAAAGTTACATAAATACTCATAGAACTTTGCATTTCCATACTGGATATAACAAATGAAGATTCAAGTAAATAAGGACGTATACATATGGTTTATTATAATGTTAATTTTAAAATAATGTTTATGAAGATTATGGAATACTATAGAGAAATACTGAGATTATAGTATTAAATAAGTAGAATAGAGAAAAATCTTTTAGTAACCATAAGCATAATTTTTAAATGTTTCTGAAATGCTTGTAAGGTGGTATATAAAAATGTGGAAATGAATCCCTTTTGGCAAGGTTGTACAAGACGGATGGTTTTGTGTCTATGTATTACTTTCCAGTGTTTTAAAAATATTATATGAAAAATATTTAGTATGGGGAAACAGTAACTTAAAAACATAAACTTGGATGAAATAAGAAAATACAATTTGAAAAAAAAACTTACTGCATGAAAAGTTAAAACATTGATAATATGCACGTTCCCTTTTTTGTGTTGAATTCTTTTTACTCAATTTCATTTGATTTTCTATTTTTTTCTTATTTTAGATACTAGTTATATTGTTAACATCCCTCTTTAGAAATTGACTTCTTTTCTTTGTTAATGGTGTCTTTAAATGAACAGAAGTTCTTAATTTTAATGAAGGCTACTTTACTGATTTTTTTCTGTTACAAAAAGTGTTTTTGAAGAATGTTCCTGACCATACCAAGCTCATGAGTATTTTCTCCTACCCTATTTTCTAAAATATTTTTATTTTGCACATGTATGCCTACTAGTCTATATGGAATTCATTTTTGTGTCATATAAATTAGAAATCAAGTTTCATTTTATTTTTTCCATAAGGATATTCAGTTGCTCCAGTACCATTTGCCAAATACATTATTTTTTCATTTCATTCCAGTGGCATGTTTGTGTTAGATCAAATGACTAAATATTTGTAGGTCTGTCTCTGAAGTCTGTTCTCCTCCATTGATTTATTTCTCAGTTTGTTTACCAGAAATGGTCTGTTTTAAACACCATTGTTTTTATAACAAATTTCCACTTTAAAAAATTTAATTGACACATAATAATTGTCTATAATATGGAATAAAGTGTGATATATCAATACCTGTATACCATGTGTAGTCATTAAATCAGGGTAATTAGCATGTCCATCACCTCAAACATTTATCATTTCTTAGTGTTGGGAACATTTAATATCCTCTCTTCTACCTATTTGAAAATATAAGTTATTGGTAACTATAGTCACCCTCCAGTGCTAAGGAACGCTAGACTCTATTCCTCCTATCTAGCTGTAATTTTGTATCAATGAACCAACCTCACTATGTTTTGCCCAACCCCCACCTACGTTTTCCAATCTCTAGAAACTATTATTCCACTCGCTGCTTCTATAAGATCAACATTTTTGGTGTTTACATGAGTGATAACATGTAATATTTATCTTTCATTGCCTGGCTCATTTCACTTGATATAATGTCATCTCTTATCATTCATCTTTGCAATTTGGTGGTTTTCTGTAGTTATAAGTTTTGATTACTTTGTCTTTCTCGTTTGTTTTATACTTTTGCACTTTTTTCACGATGGTAATTATTATCTTTTTTCTTCCAGATGTAAGAATCCCTTGAGCATTTCTTGTATGGCAAGCCTACTTGGAATTAGTTATCACAATTTTTACTTGTCTGGAAATGACTTTATCTTTCATCCCTGAAATGTATTTTCATTAGGTACAGTGTTCTTGACTGGCAGTTACATTTTTTCTTTCAGTACTTTAAATATATGATTCCATGTTTTCCTGGCATGTAAGGTTTCTGCTGAAAAATCTGCTGTTAGGCTAATAAAGATTCTCTTACATGTGACTTGATGTTTTCTCTTGCCGTTTTTAGAATTCTCTTTTTGTCTTAGAAATTTGACTATATTATACCTCAGAGAAGACCTTTTTGGATTAAATTTATTAGCATATATTTGAGCTTTCTAAATCTTTATGTCCATATCTCTCCAAACATTTGGAAAATTTTCAGTTATAATTACATTAAATAAGTTTCGCATGCCTTTTCTCATGTCTTCTTCTGCAACTCCTGTAATACAAATATTTTCTTGTTTAACGCTGTGGCACAACTCCTGTAGACTCTCTTCATTTTTTAAAAATTCATTTTTTCTATTTGTTTGCCTGGGTCATATCAAAAGACCTGTCTTCAAATTCAGAAATTTTTTATTCTGCTTGATAAATTTTTTATTTTATTCATGAAATTCTTCAACTCAAGATTTCTGTTTCTTTTTTTTCTTTAACCTACCTATCTCTGCTAAATTTCTCATTCAGATCATGAATTGTTTCTCTGATTTTGTTGAATTGTCTCTGTATTCTCTTGTGTCTCAATGAGTTTTCTTAAAATATTTATTTTGATTTTTGTTTTCGGATGACTTAAGCATGTGGGGGAAGTGCGACTGCTCTGGGTATCCAAGGTACTATTTTCCCAGTAAGTAGGGTACTATTTCAGCTCAGGGATAGGGGATATGACTAATCTGAGTGGCTATGGCACCATTTTCCTAGGATGTAGGATGCCACTTCAATTTCAGCTTAAAGTGTAGGGCACAGTGTTTATTGGGAAGGATAGAAGGAGAGGCTCTGCCAAGGCACTGATTTTACAGGAGAGAGTGTACAGCTATAGCTGGGATCCCAAGGCACCATGTGCAGCAGTGATTGGGAGGGGTAGATAGAGTAGCAAACTGGCTCATGGATATGGAGCCATGGGACGGGGGTGGTTCAGTAGCAGCTAAGCCTCTGGCATGGAAGGATGCCATGGACAGTGGCCTGTGGAGCAGGACATGCTCTAGTAGCAGTTCGAGCTCTAAGATGGGCATAAGTTGTAACAGCAACAGGGGTTGGGACACAGTGCCAGCTTCTTCTCCAAGGAGAACACAGCTGTGTGAATTCCAAAAAGCTCCTCCAACTGGGCTTAGTGTCTCCAAGGGCTGCAGGGGTTCCCACCGGTAAGGCTGGAAATGCCCAAGATGGCGAAAAGGCTGCTGGGATCCTTCTGCTTACCTTTTCCTCTGAGGGGGAAGTTCTTCCTGGCTTGAGCTGGTTCTCTCTGGGGATGGAGACTAGATGGTCCCTTCTATTCTCTCTGTGGCTCTCATGGGTTGTTCTGCAGGGTTTCTGCTACTCCTTTGATGACCTTGGTATTTATTTTTCTTATTTTCAACAAAATGTAGTTGTCTATTTGTTGTTTTGGCTGTTTTTGTGGGGAGGACGAACACTAAGAGCTTCTAGTCAGTCATCTTGCAGATGTCATCCTTTATAACAAATCTTTAGATCAACTGTGAAAGCGCTTTAATTTTATTCTGTTTAAAGATTGTCGCAATTCTTAGTCCTTTGCATTTCATGACTATGTTATAATTAACTTGCTAATTTCACAACAAAAACTAAAAAGCAAAAATATCTGCTCTGGTTATGATTGGGATTGCATTAAATCTGTAAATTAGTCTGGCAAGGACTGACTTGATAATATTGAATATTTCAATTCATGAACATGGTATATGCATATACTTCTATTTCTATAAGTCTATATTAACTACTCTCCATAGTGTTTTATATTTCTATACTTAATATTTTGCATGCTCTATTTCAATGACATATTTAACAACTGGTAATATGCTTCATATATACTTATTACATAATAGTAGCTAATGAGTAAATATTTATTATTTACAATGTGTCTGACCCTGTGCTTTCATTCAATTTTTTGTATTTTATTTTATTTTCATTACAATATTATGAGTAAATGTTTTGGCTATTCTCATTAAATGTAAACATAGGTTATCTCAGTTTATATTTAAGGTCATAACTTATCTAAGGTCACAAAGGTGGTTTGTGATAGTATCAGAACCCAAATCCAGGTCTGCCAAATGTCAAAGCCCATATTCTTAAAGCCTATACTCTCTAGTTTTCAGTAGATGTTCCATTTATACTTGTATAATTTGAACTATAGCAATGGGTGGATTTTTACATTTGTATTTACCATATTCGTTACTATTTTTTAAATAAATATTGGTAAGCCTTCTGATAAAGATGTATTTAGAGAGTAGTATAATTTGACAGGGAGTGCTAATTTAAGTGTAAGATGTCCTAGTGATATAATAGATCTTTATATATTACATTATTGCTTTGAAAGCTTATTTCTTTAATGTATATGTTATAACAATATTTGGAGTTTTTGATATAATGATTATTTTGTTGCCCCAGATCCAACATCCTTTTCACCAATTTATTCTTATTAATTCTATAAAATAAAAAATAAGATTTTACTTTCTTTAAATTTTTATTAGGTAAAATGATTATATATCCTGGTTTTCCAGGGGCAATCTGGGTTAATTTATATTTACCCATCTAATGATTAAAATAACCTCCTTTAACTCTCACCAGAGAAACAATTTGAAAAATCATACGGATACCTTAATATTAGGTGAAGGTTTATTTTCTTATTTTTAATGCAAGGAAGACTAAAAATTTTCATCTAAATGTTGCCTTTTCAATATATTTCACTTAGGCTCCAAAAATATGCCTAAGACTTTCTGTGTATTTAAAATTGACATAGACTTTTAAGTGTTATTTTTCAACTAGATTGTAGTTTACCCTTCATAACATAAAAATGCATCTCATATGTATAGTTTAGGCATAAGATTCTCCAGTTTCTGTATACATATCAAAATATGTGCTGATTTTATGTTGTTGAACTATATTGCTTTGTTTTGCTTTTTTTTTTTAATCTTACATTGCCAAACTGAAATTTCAAAATGCCAAATAGAAGTACCCTTGATGTAGTGAATGTCTACTAAATAAGCGAAGATGTACAAGTTACTTGGTCATATTGACTGATATCAACTGTTAATCATACCAAATCTGGTTTGAGAAGGGGGTATGATTTGTACCTCAGTTTTCCATGATGTTGGGTTCACTTGTAGACTTGCTTTGTATTTCCATCACCACCCTTACTGGTTGTGATAATAAACAGTAAACAAGTTTTTGAAAGGAGCTAGCTAAAGCCAGGAGCAAACTGTTTCTGTAGCCTCATCCCAGAACCATAGAAATTCTGGAAATACACTGACATTTAATAGAACGGTGTTTTCTTAACATTTTTGTAATTATAAAAGCCCACTTGGGGAATTGTCTCATAAAAATATGACTTTGCTCAAAGGAACATTTAAATTTGCCCTCTTGCCAGAATGAAACTGGAAGAATTTTCGGACAGGTTTTTAAGAGACATGATTTGGATGTTATTGCTGATGGTCTTTATCTTCTGCTTTTATTTTTTTAAGGTTGTTCTCAGCTCCTACTGTCTTACAACCCAAGTGGTTTTTGTTTGTTTGTTTTCCCAACTCATGTGTCAAATAATGTATGAGGCAGCTGGCCCTTCCCTCGTTTTGAGTGAACCAAAACTGTAGGACCAACTTTTTGTTGTATTAATAGTGAAACATAATTTATTTTTATTTCTTTTTTTGATCATTTTAATTAATATTTGGAAAGAAGCTTACACTAAATATGTGAACCAAAATCACTAGCTTGATACAGAAATTTAATTTCCACATTATTCAGATAATTTCTCCATTTGTTTTAGGATCATCTTTTCCTTTCTTATGTGAATGGAGGGGGTAAAGTAAAAAAAATATCTTGCCATTGAGAGTTAAGAAATTTTCTCATTTCAAAAGGTACCTTTGCATTATGATTCTAGGTGCATTCACATTCTCGGGGAAAAAGATTGATGTTGATGTTTTTTAATGAGAAAATGAAAGAGCATTTAGATTAAAAGGGAAATATTAATGTTAGTGAAAATGAATTGTACTTCCTTTTAAAAAAGAGAATAGAGAAATATGGCATAAAATAATAAGCATAAAATTGAATCAGTGAAGGAATATATTTTTTCGAAGGGCTTTAGAGAAAAATTTAACTGCAAGGAAAGACTTTATCTGTGAATGACATTACTCCAGATTTTCTGCTATTCACAAAGTCCTGAAGTTGATGCAGATGCTTGAGGTATTTTTACCTGTTTCTTTTCAGCTGACTTAGTCACTGGAAGCAGATGTGGAAGGAAGCAAGTCTCTTTCAGTGACTCATCAGAGAAACTTGAAATGAGTTTCCAGGAATAAAACAGTAGAATTTTAAAGGAATTCTCTTCTTATATTTTGTGTACCTGTCAACCTCAGAATGGATAAATTAATTATGCTCTGATAGGATAGCCCCATACAGCCAGCCTTTCAAGATCTATTCTTCTCTATAATCAGTATGGCAGTTTAGCATTTAAACCTGCCTCCAAGCAAAAGGGCATAAAACCAACTGTGAAAAATCTTTGTATCCTATTGATAGTTTCTTGTTGGCAATGGAAAATTATTTTTAAAAACTCAAACATTAAAAAGAAAAATTATGGCTATTCTTCTTTTCAAATTGAACATGAAAGTTGAGATCAACCTTTAAACTTCGAAATTCAGGCAAAGGACACAAAAATTGATGAAGATAAAACGTGTGGTTGATTTAAAGTGAGAAAAACCATCGTTTTTAATTAAAGAAAATAAAATATTAAAATTAAATGTACCAAGCAAGAATTATGGAATTAATGTTATTGAAATGACATGAATGCTCTCATATACTAGGCAATACTTCCATATTAAAAAGTAAATTATGTAGATATATAATGTCAACAGACAAATTTTAAATATATAAAATACATTGTATTTAAGTTATGCTAAACAAATAACAATAATGTTTATTTTAATAATTGCCAGCAATAAAATCTCCAAGCCTTTCTTTCTGGTGTTTGTTAAATTTTACACACAAGAGCTTTAAGCGTTAATGACAATTACAATATTTAGAAATGCTAAGTTTGAGTAAAATGTATTGTGTACTAAGCCATATATACACAATTTTTTATGTGGAAAAGTGAAGACGTAAAAACTTTAAAACTATCCCCAGTTTGCTTATATTTTTCTTCTTCATCTGGTGAAATCTCAACACCTTAACCTTTCCATTACTTTTCCCAGAATTCTTATTTCTTGGTTTTATTTCTTGGTCTACTTTGTTAATATCAAATCTGCTCTACAAATTGGATTACCCATTCTCCATGATGTGCATATTTCACATTGTATGCATGTATCAAAACATCTCATATACCACATACACCTTGTATGTACCACATAAATTAAAAAATTAAAAAATTTAAAAATACTATAAATACTGAAGGTGACAGGTGGTACAATGTAAATGAAGTTTAGAGATATGCAGCATTTAAAATAGATGATAAAATATCTCCAGTGGGCAGCCTTTTCCAATACCGACTATTATTTCTGGCTATATTTAAAATACGAATGCTCTCATTTTTGAAATGAAAAAAGGAAAAACAAGATGGAAAATAAATAAATGTATAATTTAACTATAGGGACCTCTTTAGATTGTGAGCTTTTTTGAATAAGGTCCAGTCTGCAAATATAAAAGTAGTATACTTCTTTCTGATTCAACACATCAGGTCAAAGAAAATACAAGAAATGAAACTATACTCACTAAACTGTATCTAATTTCTGTGTGGCTTGATTACTTATCTAGTCATGCTAACAGAGATGGAAAACCGTTTTCATTTTTCTGATGTTGCAGGTTGTGAAGGATCTGTATTTCCTCTTTAAAAATTATCTTTGACTCAATAATTCGTATTCAAGCAAAACAAATTGGGGTTTACCTCTTTGCAAGCTGTTCTCTCTATGGGTTTGAAGAAGAGTTTACCTCTGTTCAGACACTTGAACCAAAGCCAAGTCAATTTAACATTTATCTATGTATTTCACTATGTTAATGCCATTTTCTGGCATTGAAATGACTTAATATTTGTATGAATGACCGTCATGCACTAGTGTATATATATTGTTTGAATGTTCAGCAAATGAGAACAATGCCTCCTTCAAGAAAAATAACAACAAACTAGAACTTATTACCGATTAACAGCAGAGGATAAAATTAAGTCTGCTAAGAACAAAGTATCCTTCCATTTGACATCCTCAAACAGTTTGCCTTTTTCTGATTTTACTTTCTGATTTCAAGTGATTTTAAAAACCTCTCTTTAAAATAAGAGTTTTAGGCAGGAAGGTAGGAGTAAAAAGGGGAAAACTTCTTTTAACACACACACACACACACACACACACACACACACACACACAGAGAGAGAGAGAGAGAGAGAGAGAGAGAGAGACAGTTCTTTTTGTATACCTTGACACTTTGGAGGCTTAATAGAGCTATTTATCTGCAATATATAATATCACTGGCAACTATAATTCAAGTATACTGAATGATTCCCTGTTTCTTAAGCCAGAAATATCTATTCTTCAAAGAAATAAAAAATGTTTTTGTTTTTAGTGTTTTGATTTTAAGCATTTTAAATCTATAGGTTGTGAATTTTTTATCTTACATATAATTCGATTCCATTTATGTTATTTAGATATTTATTAATTCCAATAATAGGATTATTATTCAAAAAGTGAACATATAAGAATCATAGCTGATGTTTTAATGCATTCTCAGTAAGAAGGAAGCATTATTATGCAGGTCAACAGCCTATATTATTTATTAAATTACTTCCATGGGAATGGATTCTTTAGCCCCAAAGAATTATGTTCTTTCTATTCAGTATATATGTCTCTGGTAATACCTTTGTCATTTTGAAGAGTAGTTGGTAATATCTATGAAGTTTATGGTATGTACAAAGTGAGAGCAAAACTATAGTTTTATTAAATTACAGAAATAACTAGGTATCAAAATGGATTTCTTTTGTCTTGATATTCGATCAGGATCCAGAGGCCAAAAGTAAAGAACACATTTCAAGTAACATATTCCAATGGCAGGTATTATCTATGTAAGACCTGAAAAAAGAGTAGAAAAAAACTGCTTTGAATCTATGTTTTGACTCATGTTTAGATATAGAAGTTTGTCAAAACTCAGTAAAGGTACACAGAAGAGTTTTGAATTTATTTTTTATGTAAAAACTACTTGATTTATGGCACTTGGAAAGATAGATCAATATGTGTTTACATCATTATCAGCAGCATAAACAACATAATTATTTTCCTGATAATACTTGGATCAGGCAGAAAAGAAACACATATCCATCTGTTTTTACTGTTTTTATTTTGCTTTGGTTGGTTTGTTTATTTTTAAGCTCATCTTTTAGAAAAAGCCAAAGGAATAATATCCCTACCAATGTTTCAGTTAGACTCCCACCCATTACTTCTAATCTCGGAACATAATCAAATAGAGCTCTAACTAGAATTTGGAGCACACTGTGTGCAGAAAACAATGCTGACGATGCTGTTTAGATTTTGCGATAATCATGAATATTACATATATTCATACTTATGTTCCCAGGACCACAATTCTTTGAATTCTGAAACAGAGAGAATCTCTTTACCTTTTGAAACAGCAAACTGACACAGGAACAAAAAATCAAACACCACATGTTGTCACTCATAGGCAGGTGTTGAACAATGAGAACACATGGACACAGGGAGGGGAGCATCACACACTGGGGTCTGTTGAGGGGGACCAGGGTAGGGAGGCTGGGGAGGAATAACATGAGGAGAAATGCCAGATATAGGTGACAAGGGGGATGGAGGCAGCAAACCACATTGCCATCTATGTACTTATGCAACAATTCTGCTTGATCTGCACATGTACCCCAGAATCTAAAGTACAATAAAATATATATATATATATATAATTTTTTAAAAAATTGAAGAATTGAAGCACACAGTGCAGCCAAATATATGATAGTTTAAGATTTTTTGTGTCTCTCCATCACTCAAACTATGACATTTATCATAGTTTGGGTGATCTAAAACCAGGTAGCCAACAAGAAAAAAAAAAAAAGAGAGAGAGAAAACAATTAAATAAAAACTGAGATCTTAAAAGCATTCTTAAATTCTTTAAAGTCACCATTGGTCAGATTAAACAGCTATTTTTAAAGAAAAAAAATCTTGAATAACAGTGAAATTTGAGATGCTTAGCAACCAAGAATTTCTCCAAAGTCATTTACTTCGCAAAAACAGAGAACTGCCATCCTTTACTTGCACATAGGCATATAATTTCATCTGATGGAGCCACTAAGAGTAAGATAAAGGCTTAGTGTAAAGACAAGAAGAAAGCAACCTGTTTTTATTTTGATTTAGATTTGGCGTGGCAGAGCATGAAAACTGCTTCACTGGGGTGAAACATAAGGGATCCTGAGATGAAGTCTAGGTGTTAAACTCATTTGGTATGGAGAAACAGTAGGAGGTAGGAGGTGTAAGAAGAAATACTGCCGGTGCAAGAATAATGTGAAAAGAACCAACAAACAAAAAAAGGAATTATGAAACTCTCTATGGAAATAGAAAACGAATCAAAATGTAGACCAGTTGGTGAGAGAGAGAAAAGAAGTCAAGCAAGTCTCTCAAGGCTTTTCCTGAAGGGCAAACTGGAAATAACTTTTAGCTGTTTAAAGAGTTTATCATTTTCCAATGAGTACTACAAGATACTAATATGTGTTAATTTAAAATATCAAAATATTCAGGGGTTTCTCTGAGATTTTATTGTGCTAATAATATAAAATTAGAAATCTCCAAAAAGTGAAATACTGTAAATTGTTTCCCAAACTTGTTTAATGAAAATCCATTTTTAACTGTGAGAATTTGGTGTAATATTTCACAATACCGTCTTGGAAATACTAACTTAAAGTACATGTGAAGAGTGAAGGAAGAGAATAATGCCTATCAAAAATTTCCATTTCAACAAACCCATGTTGAAATGGGAGCAGCTTTTTCAGCACTGTAAATACCGAGAGAAGTAAGTTACAGTCCTTGCCCTTAAGAGCACATATGTGGTCTCAGAAAGAGGTCACAAAATAAGGATTAACAGAAAAAAAAAATAAGAATGACCAGATATTTGTGGGATCTGCAGGAATCATATTTTCTCACTTTATAAAATTGAAGAAGAGTCTATTTTATATTTAAAGAGCAAGAAAATTAAAAAAAAAAATTAAGTTACTTTGTAAGAGGAAGTTAAATGGAAAAAAAATAGCTTAAAGCTAAACTAGTGGTAAGGCTCAAATTTGCCAGTGACATCAGAATGTTAATTATTTCAGAAGAAGTCATGAATTTTAAAAGAATTTTGGGTTAGTTCAACTCTTTGAAATAATTTTCTTTCATTTCCATGCTTTGCATTGACTGTTCTACTCAGTGATCTCTTCATCCTGGACTCACATTCCAAGGAGATTTCTTGACTGTTTCACTGTGTCTTCTTGGAGTCTAAGTCCAAGAAATGCTTTTCTAGTTTTTAAATAATTTAACCTGTTTGGAATACTAAACATTGTTGATCACTCCCTTCATTGACATGTCCTTACTTTTCATGATCATCTCTCCATTCTTTCTCCTTTGAAACTTGTATGTCTTCTTCAAAGGGTTCTCTCTTACTTCTAAAGATTCTCACTTTTACTTACTTTTTTCCTCACTGTAGTGACTCCATGGCTGAACTCATTATACTCTCAAGGCTTTATTTATGACTGTTTTGATTAGACCAAGTGGATATTCTTCTGATTTCTAGAATAGGTATCTACATACCTACTAATCTTCTCAACAAATAAGCCACATAAGGTTGAAATTTGCATAATTGATGTTACCATTTTTTTCTGCCATTTGTTTCTCTATTTATTCATCAATATCAACTAATACAATCTTCAGAGAACTTTTCTTACAAGACAGAAACCTGTTAGATAATACCGACTTTAACCTGTAGCCCAACATATTCAATATGGTCTCTAGCCCATTATCAAACCTGTTAGCTTTAACTTGTTCTCAGAACTAATTTCTGTTCTGTCACCTATGCCATTAGTGTATTACTTTAGTCCTCATAATTTCTTACCTGATTGTACCAACCAGTGAAACCCCTATTTTGGTATTGCTGTTGTAACGTCAGAAACTTTGGAATTTGAGTTGGCTACCTGGAAGCTGCCCTTTTGACATGTAGACATTATGATTCAAATCTATACAAAATTTAGGCTTTCAATAAAATTATATGGTAATGTCCCCAAACAGTTTCACCCTCAAGGCATACTCAACCCCTGAGTGTGGGATCCTATAGAGCGTTAGAAGATAGATAACGGAATAGGTGCAAGCCGAGGGAACAGAGAGGAACCATCTGACAGCTGAATCACACAATCAAACCAGATGACTCAATCTTTCCGAGCAAAAGTGCTCTTTATCAGCTCCCAGCTTTGTAGAACCTTGAATGGTTTGTCTTCCAAAATATCTGGTTTCTTCAACTTTATACAACCATGTAAAAATTTATGTGGGCCACAGCGTAAGTCCTGCTTTCCTCTCCAGAATCCACAGGGATTCCTCAGTTAACTTTTTAACAGTTCTCCCAATGTATCGCACAATCTATGTACCTCATATTTAATGACATCACACATTTATGATGATGTCATTTGACACTGTGACTGATTCCTTCTCAGAGGCAAATATGGCCATAAGCAAAATAGTAAAAATATTTTTGTGGCTCTTATTCTGATTACAAGACATATAATTAGTACACTTATGCATATGTGTTCAAACAACATACAAGAGATGACAAAATAAAATTTGCCCTTAATCATGGTTCAATAAGGGGCAGAGTAAGAGGAAGAGTTAGGCCGCATTATGCTCATATGATTTGATAACAAAGGTAGAAGGTGTACATTTCAAATCATTTACAGTCATCAGAACAGCCATATCACAAATGGCTTGGAAAATTACATGTGAATCAAAGTATCCTGCTGTGTACTCTTCTGTCTATAAACCACCCTCTGTCTTTTCATTCAAGTGAAATTTTAAAAAATAATGGTTCTTTTCTCTTGAGTATAACAGTGATGCATACTGATTGATAGCATCAAAAATGTAGAAAACCTAATGTTGAAAATTAAAAGCAACAGTAAGCCAACTACATTATACTTTTAATTTTGATTTATGTATTTCTGTTACATTGTTTTACCTCTATGGATTTAATCCAAGAAGCTAGAGGGGGAAAAAAAGGCAGTATAGTCCAATATAATTAAATGTTCAAGAATTATTTTAAAAACTTAGTGAAATAAAGATTCATCCTCGAAACTATTTATTTGAAAGAAACTAATAATAAATTATTTTTCAAATATGAATGACAAAAAGGAGTTGCTATTACCATAAGGAAAGAGAAAAACTGCACAACTAAAGATAAATATATGAAACATATAAAATATTAAATAAAATTTTCTTAATATACATTTGAAATTTTGATATAAAAGATTATATAGAGATATATTTGATAACAGTCTATAAATTTTTGTATATAAGTATATGAAATTACAAAGCAAATAAATTTGTATGGATGAGATCTGTTAAATCCAAAATTAATAGATAATTTTCTCTTTTTTTACAACTTCATAACCTTGTGTGACTTTTTAGAAATTTTTAAATTTTTTCTCTATGTTCTGGCACTGTTTAAAATCCAGAAGTTGGAAATAGGGAGCTAATTGGTACAAGGTTTCTTTTTCAGGATTATTTGCACAGCTGTATTAATATACTAAAAAGCATGAAATTGTACACTAAACCTGTGAACATTGTGGAATGTAAATTATATCCCAATAAAACTGTAATATGGCATATACACATCTGTCTCTACCAAATTTTCACAATGAACATATGTGTAAATAGTAGATAATACTCCCAAATCAACAGCAGCAATTTATTGATAGAATAAGACATCCTGATTACATAGGGTTTATCTCAGAAAATCAAACAATAATAAACTTTAGAAATCCTCACTGAAATATATTTAAAATAATATTTAAATGATAGTCTGAAAGATATGTGAAATTACTTAGCAAAAGTCAGATGTTCATTCTTTATTTGGTAATGAAACATTTAGCTCATTTTAGAATAAAAGAAAATGACTTAATCTTATAAACATATGGAACAAAAACCTACTTAATTAAAAGAAGCAAAAATTTAATAAAGTCAGCAATGAAGAAATGATTTACCATTACCATTGAAAATATCCTCTGTTTATACAAATACAATTATATAAATACATAGTATAAGATAAATACATATAATTTATTTTCAATTTTAGTTTAAAAATTAAATGTAAGAATATGGGATTTTAGAATGAAATCACACATTGAATAAAACAGCACAATGTATTATATAAATGTATACATTAATACAATATATAGATATAATAAATGTCAAAATACGTATTACATATGTCTGTATTTCATAGACTAGCAAAATACATCTGCTACATGTGTTGCATTCTTGACTTGGTAAAATCTATTAGAGTAATACATTAGAATGCAGCCAAGAAGGAGAGTATTACGTCTGTAACATTACTAGTAGGAAATATATTTCATATCCTAGTATATACTATAGTGGAGAACATGGAGAATAATATAAGTAATCTTCTTGGGCTGTGGCTAAATCACTTTCAGTAACTTTATTTGATTTTGTTCATGAATTGATATTTTTATACTCCCCTTTATTTCCTGTAGATTGAGTATTTGGAATTTATATGGGGCAATAAATAGTATGATTGGGTTTCTGTTTTGTTCTTGCTTTGTGATGGTGGTAAAGTAGCTCCTGCTTTTCCTTTTTATAAGTATTCTAGGAAGATTGTAATGAATCTACATTCATACCATCACCCTGTAAAACAATGTATACATCTGCTAATTTATTAAGCAAAATTTGTGTGATCTGGTTTTAACTTTATTTATTTTAATTGCAGTTGGACTAAACATTTAGAAATCGTTTAATAATTCAGATATCTGAATAGTCTGAACTTTTAAAAACATTTTTCTACTAGAGTATGAGTGTTTTTTTTTGACTTGCAAATATTATTTTTATATTTGTTGACATTATTTTGAATGTGTGATTTTAGAAAAAGTCCCTCATGAGATATTCCTTAATATCCATTGTGTGACAGGCACTATATAGAGACCTAAGTTACACGGTCGCAATCTTCAATGAATGTACAGATTGTCAGTTAATGCAGACTTGAAAAAACCCAGTCTCAGTATTAATGTGATAGGTGCTCCTTTCATAACAAGCAAAAGCTGCCAGACAGCAAAGACAAGCATTCAACCACATTTTTAATGTACCATTTTTTTCTCTTTTCCTAAAATTATCTGCTTAGAAAGTCATTGCCCATCCAGAGAGCAATTAAATATGCACTAACCTTTTGTTATAGATTATCGTGTGTTCTTAAAACAGTGTTAATCGTCTTTCATTGTAGTACACTGTGGTCTGAAATGTCACCTGTACAATTTCTGATCTTTTTAATACGTTGAGATAATCTATGTATTATAGTCTGGTATATAAGTGGTTTTTTAAAAAGTATTCCCCTATAAACAGGAGAGGAAAAGAGTTTCTCATTGCCATCTCTAAAACAAGAGAGAAGGAAAGGAGAGACACGGGGAATGTTTTGATCTTTGCAACAGTTATCAGAGATCAGATAACAGAACTGACTACTCTCGATATTTATTTTTTTGTTGTTAGCACAATTTTAGGATCTCAGAGAGAGAAAAAAAGTGGAGAGGCAGCAGTCTTGTGGAGGGCTATAGTGCTTTCCTAGCCCTTTTGATGGGCCGAGTTTGTCTTTTTTGTCACGTATGTATAAATAGACCACCAATTGTTTCTCTCAATCCAGCTCCATCAGTGATAGCGTCAACATTTTTCCAGATTTTGAAATATTTGTTCTTCTGTCTTATCATGTGGATGTGGTTAAAGTTTGATTTTTTAAAAAGCTATGTAGATTCTTTACTAGACGTCTGGGAGGAGCACTGGTAGGCCTTTTTACAAGATCAAACTTTGTATAAGAAGCCCAATTACACATTATAAAAACTAAATTAGATTATACTTTACCCCAATTGAAATCTCATTGTCTTAAAATAAATTGTCAACACCTTGTATAGCCTAGAAATTCATTTTAAAGACTCTGGCATATTTTCAAACACATTTCTAAACTTTTTCATGAATTGCAGTCTGTCCTCAAACCCAGATGATTATTTTCAGTTGCCAAAACTCTGTTTTCCTCATTTTTCGATCAAATCTAAGATTTATTGAATATCTCCTCTGTGTCAGACCCAAGTACCATATAAGGGGCAGGTGATATACAGGTGGATAAGTCATAGTGATGAATACCTGACTTCCACTAATGATTGTAAATTGGCTCAGGAATGACTTCCCCTGGCAAGCCTGCACAGTCACTCTCAGTCAGCAGGTAGGCTTACCTGGATTATGGCAATCATCACCTGCTATTTTAACTGCTTGTTTGCTCTCAGAGGACTGGGACTCAGCATCTTCAGGGGCTGAAACAGTACCTGGAATATCGGAAAATGTTCCTTGACATTTAGTAAAGACTATATTTGAGAAATAAAATTACATTCTATATCCAGATAAAAAAAGGAAATGATAAATATAAAGAGTTCAGAGTTCACTAGAGCAACAAGATGGGATCGAAGGTACTAAAACAATATTTATTTACATCATCAAGAAAACAGGTAACTGGAAAATTCAAAGAAGAGTAACACTGGCAATGGAAATATGAGATAAAAGATAACTGCCATTTAGAGATCGGTGGCATAATTGGTAGTAAATCAAGCATACAAGACTTCAGGAAAGCTGATAAGTATAGTTCTTTCAATTAAAGGAAGCTATACTTTCATATAGACTTGGATTCTAAATGCAATAAATAAATTACAGTGATCTCAGTGTTTTTCATTCTTTAAATTAATGAATTTTCTAATAAAATTATATGCAAATAACATATCTTAGGGTTGGTTTTGTAATTTTTTTTCCCAAAATGATACATAAAAATGCACATAACTACATAAAATATTATCCAATGCCACCCAAGTATTACGTGCATTTGTGCAGTTATTATCATAGAACAATATAAGGGCTTATTTATTCATGAACTCAGTAAGGTGGTTTCTCAGGGTTATGTTTATATATATACATCTTTTTAAAAATACGGTTTCTTGAAAACCTCCAATGTTTCTGAAATGAGAATATCACTGGGGTAAGCAGGGAAGATAGTGATTCTTCTGTACACTTCTTAAAATTGTAAATATAAGACTTAGAAAACAAAGTAAACTCTGTTGCTAACCTTTAGAACATAGCCTAGGACAACATTATTATTTAGCACATACAGTAATAGAGAAAAAGATAAAACAAATACCTGAATAAATGTTAATACCATCTCACCACACGCAGGCAGTTGGGTACTAAACCCCCTGAAGCGTCAGAGCTCCTTGTGATCCTGGTGCTGTGAAGTCAGCGTGGCAGAGTTCTCTTCCGACACATCAGATTTCTAGAAAGTGTTTTTCAGGCATGATCAGCAGGGAGCAAGCATCAAAAAATACTCTTGTAGTAACAGTATTCCGGGCCATAGGATATTCTGTCTAAAAGACTAGGACCTCCTCTTTCAACTCCTGCTCAGCCAGCGAGACACTAAGGCCCATCCTTGGTACCTGGCTTATTTCTCCTCAGAACTACAGGAGAATACATCACCTGGCAATAGATGAAAATATAAGGGACAACTTCAACACGGTATCTTTAAGGAAGTGGAGATTCCTTAGATTTAATGGAAAAGCATACAATGCCATGATGAAAGAGGTGGGCTAAAAATACATGTATAAGCAATGATATATCAGCATCTGGACAGCTACCCTGACTTCTGCCAGATGCTCTTTGTAGTGTGTGTGTGAGTATATGTGTGGCAGTGGGGAGCGGGTAGTGGGTGACGGCCGGTAAGTTTACTATTTTCTGCATACTATGATGTTTTGACATCTTAAACATTCTTTCTAGCTAAGGAGAGACTGCCTCTCCTGCTGCTACTCAATTCTTGGAGATGGAAAGGCCTAGCCAGGAGCACATCTTTCATTTGCAAATGAACCAGTCCAGAGCCAGCCCTCCCCTATCTGGCTCTTATACCACAACAGGCAATATTCTTTTGCCTGAATCGTTCCAGGGACAGGTACCAGGTGACTAAGGACCACTCTGTTGCTTAGAGCTCACTAAAATTATTCTGACTAGCTAATCCGAAACTGATCACCTTGCTGTACCTTGCCAGGGGAAACTCAAAGCCTCAGGCCTAAACTTTCCCCTTGCTCTTTATTCTGTCTTCTGACTACCCTGGTGTTTTTTCCACATGGTCTCATTTGGTATCTCATGTCTACTGTCTGCAGGGCCTGTGAGCACAATAAAGCTTGTTTCTGGACCCTCTCCACTGCCTCCTCATGTGTCCACATCTGACTGACCATCACACTAAAGAACATGAAACACTCTGTCCCCTTTCTGCAGGCACTCAAGAGTTCAGCATTAATTTCAAAAATGCAAGCAGGAAAGGCTCTAGATTCATTTGTTTTTCTATTGCCTTTTCCCACAGTATATCACTTCATAGCAGGGATTCCTGACCTTTTGGTTTGTTACTCAGAATATGACTATTGGCATAAATGAAGGAGAATTATTAAAGATAGCAATTATCTTAAATCTTGTTAGCAAAATATAAACAAATCATGATAGAGCCTGTATTTATTTTTTCAACATATGAAATGATAAAATCTATAAGTAAGTGTAAGAACTGCTTTGATTACAAAGGATGTATTATGATATTTTGAGATAAAAGCAAATAACTGATAAGAAAATATTGGATTTCTGCTGGTGACAACATCACAGATCCTCATACAACATTTGTGGTTTTCGGCCTACAAGGTCTGCTGCACTATTTCTGCCAAAACCAACACTGAAAATCGGTATGGCCCCTACCTCACACACGTTTCCAGGTCCCACTGTTTTTAACAAGCAGATAAACCAGAAAGTCTCTGAATGGGCCTCAGCAAAATCAGTTAAGGTTTGTGATTGGCTGTCACGTTAATGTTGGTAGTGGAAGTAGTGAGAAAAGGAGATGGGTAAATGGAGCAAGTCTAGAACATAATTGTTCTCTGTATCACTGGTGTATACATTAGCACAATACTCATAGATGAGATTCTCTGCCAGGCAAAAGGTGGAAATGTCCCAGTTTAGAAACATTCTCACCTTATTTTACACATGATATCTTCCTTCTGCCTCAGATATGGAGAATTAAAATAATTTCCCTGGATTCTGGGAAATGTCATTCTTAAACAAGGCAAAGGAAAAATGTGTCTGTTTTATAGTGAACCTTTAGACAGGAAAAGGCCAGTTCTCCTCAATGAGTATAAATGTTAGAGAAGTAGAAAACTACATATATATGTGTGTGTATATATATATATATACACACACACACACACACACGTATATGTATATGTATGTATATATACATCCCATATATATGGATATATGTAAACATATCCCATATATGTGTGTGTGTGGATATATATGGGATATATATGGGATGTATGTATATACCTATGTAAATATACATGTATATGGGATGTGCATATATACATATGTATCCCATATATGGGATGTGTGTATATACATACATAAGCAGATATATACATATATGTGTATAAATATAAACACATGTCTGTATATACACACATATGTGTATATGTGTGTATAAATATATTTACACACATGTGATGTGTGTATATTCATACATATATATGTGTTTATGTGTATGTATATGTGTATATACATATATATGTATGTATATGTGTATATACATATATATATGTATGTATATGTGTGTATATATGTATGTATGTATATACACACATCACATATATATGTATGTATTTATGTATATATACATATCCCATCCTAACAGCCATATCATTAAGGATACAGGAGTAGGCAATGTTTGCAGTAAAGTACATCCCAAATTTCTGAAGTACATTCAAAGTAAAACACAATATAATTTATGCAGTTAACCTTTGTGATTTGGACCACATTTATAGAAAGAGCATTTCCTTTGAGACGTGACCTTGGCTAGTTATCCATGGGACTAGCCACAGTAAAATCCTTCTTCAGTGAAGTAATTGTGTAACATAATATGCACAGTCTGCTGTATTTTTCAACCTACTTAAAGCAATTTTCTCTTTTAAGTAAGTTATGCAGGACTTATTTACATATGATCATTTTGTTACTTGCCAAGATAATGTAAATGTGAAGAATACCTAACACATATTTTAATCACACATATTGTAATTTTAGGTCAATAAAGGTAACATAGGTAGTGGTTGAGCACGTGATCTCTGGCTCAGTATCCCATCTCTGCCATTTGCCAAAGATGTGAATTTGAACAAGTCATTTAAATGCTGAGTGTCTTAGTGTCTTCTATGTAAAATGAGAATGATCCCACCAGAACCTATCTCCTGAACATGTTGTAAATATTGAATGGTTAACTGTATGATGCAGTTAAAATAATGCCTGGCATGTAGTAAGCACTATACAAATGTCATTTATTCATTTCCATGCATGCTACATGGTCATAAATAGAGAAATTCCTAGATTTCTTTAAAATGTGCACCTGTGCAGTGTTATCACTAACACCAACCAAGCTTTTCTTCTCCCTCTACAACTGATTTAGTAAAGTTGTCTTCATATTAGAAAGGTTGCCTTACGTTATTTTATTATGAAAGAAAGTTTAGAAGAAAAGAGAAGGTTTGGAGTTTCTGTGGCAGGAGAGAAGCTGCTTTTATATAGTTCGGTAAATCAATCTCTGTTGCTGAGCGTGAGCCTCAGAGGAGATAAACTTGGGGATGATTAGAAAAGAAAGAAGAATGCACTGGTGAATAACATTAACCACATTGACTGTTGTGACTGAAGAGACCAACTCATTAGATAAATATCTTCTCTTTCTTGATATCTGTTTCTTTATATGACTGTAAACTATCAATTTTAGGGACCCACTTGATACAATAGCTGATGTATTGCATAGTTTAAGAAGGCAGTTTTAGCCTCCAATAGGAATTCAGAAATAACTGTAATTCTTCACTGTGCCTTCAAAGAATATTAAAATAAGGTCCAAACATATAACACAGAAATAGTTAACAAGATAGATAGCTTCTCACCTGCTCCCCAGCTCCCCAGCTCTCAGCAATTCCATAGCCTCATGAATTTCACCCTCACCCTGTGCATTTTTCGCCCAGACACACTACTTCCTTCTTGTGACATTCCCTCAATATGTCGGTTCTTGCCAGGAAGTTTATGTTCTCCTTCCACCATATTCTCTCCAAATCTGTCTTTTTGGTGCCTGTCACCTCACATAGGTCCTCCGGCTCTACCACCTACAAGGCCGAATGGTGAAGTGGAAGCCATTTGTGGGCACTGAGATGGCAAGGAATTATCTTTTGTATTATTTCCTGTAAAAGGGAGGAGGTAGATTCCTGGTTTCTAAATGTCTCTGAAAACTCTGAAATACTCTGTCTGTTAATAACCAGAGTATTTTGACCTTCCAAAACGCAATGAAGAGAACCCCACGTGGGCTCCTCTTTCTTTTGCTTCGTGATTTCTTCAGTACGCTGAAATCATCTTTGCTTCATCCTAGGTCTGGGGGCTAGATTCCAGTCCAAGAGAATTACATATTTTCAGATAACTATTCTTAGGTTTTATAAAAGTGAGTAAAGTTATCAAAAACAGTAACGCATCTTGTTTGACTTTGTCTTTTATGCTTATAAAATGGCACCATTCATTAAAACCATGGCAATTATACTATGAGTTTAAGAATATCTCAGGACTGCTTTTTTTGTGTGTGAAAACAAAAGGTTTGGCTGAACAGTAAACCATCATATTATGTACTCTAGCAGGATAGCATAATATTAGGGAAGCTTCAAAGCACAAGACGGTTCACTGATGACCAACTCAATAATACTGTGTAATAGCAAGAAGAAAATAAAAGATCTCTAAATACCAAGTTCCCCCATTCCAATATGGTGATGGGCAGGTACCAATCAATATCATTTTTCTATAATGGTCTTAAATTCTTAAGGACCTGGTATGTAGCCAGTAATAATAGTGCAATTATTTGCTTTCTGTTTCTTGCTTTATTTCATTTATAAAGTCTATAAGATCTCTTAGCTTTTTAGAATTAATATGTCCATGCAAATGTCTCACATAAATAAAATAGGATCTCATAATACTGAATAGTGTTTACAAAAGAGCCCCTCTCCCCCTAAAAAGCTATTTTTCTGTTAATTGTTCTATCTAAGCTTTTTATCGAATAGTTTGTAAAAGAAACAGATGACTAAACATAAAAAGAGTTCCAAAGGCCATTTTCTATTTGAATTTTTCACATTTATTTAAATGCGGTTTTCTGTTTAATTTTAACTTTATAAAACACAGTTTATGTTGAAAAGGACTTGATTAACGTATTCTTTCTTTGCTTGTACAAAGAAATCATGAATATATGCTGAACTAACTCCACCGTTAAAATTTAATGCCTAATAATGTATATTAGTCTGTGTTAAAAAGTATAGAAAAACTAACATTTTATCAAAAGACAGGTAAGATAGAAGATGTACTTCGAATTCCATTTTAGTGAGTGAAAAACATATTATTCAATCTGAAGTAGTAAATCGGATTAATTCTTTTATTATAATAATGATAGTATTCCTCACTGTGTTTAATTGATTATGGTGATATATGATAGATAAGTTTTTCTTTGACATCACTATATAATTTCAGAGTTAATTAAATTAGTATTATTACAGTCTTTCTACATCCTAAACACTTTTATTCATTAATGCAAACAAATAACATATTTTATTTGGATTTAAAACCAGCCTTGTGGATCTAGAAATTTACCTACAAAGAGAACAGTTTTGAGTAGTCTTCATCATCATCTATTAATTATTCATCAACATTTTATTTTTTCTAAATACGATGCAGTTAATTATTTTTTTAAAAAAAGAGGAATTAAGATACATCCCAGTTACAGAAAAAAAGTCTTGCGTTTTTGCTGTGCTATTGCCAAGTATCTAGAGATACATTATTACTTCAAGAAGTAAAACATTATTTTATATTTTTAAAATAAAAGCGGTTCTCAGATAAAATATGCTTTAAACACATGAGCAGACATCTGCCTTCCAGTGCTAGTTGTTCAAATGGTCACTTAGCCAGTAATAATTTCCATTTCAGCAGGTAAATGGGACCCAAAGCAGCCTATTCTTCCCTGTGTCAATAGGTTTTGCATGGATCTAGCTGTGAAACAAGAGATTCTAAGTCATCAGTGTCCTAGATAATGAAATTATACAACTGGGACTTTTCTATTGCTTTATTCACTAGCCTATTGAAGATTGAGATATTGAAGAGATTTATCAATGTGTTTTGTGTTGATGTTTTAATGCACTATGGCTAGCCCCACTGTTATGTTTGTGTCTATTTTTTCTGCTTTATTTTATTTTTTGGTGTTTAATTGATTTCTTCATAATTTCAGATTTTATTTTAAATTCAGGGGTACATAAACATTTTTGTTACATGGGTATATTGTAGGACATTGAAGTTTGGGATACAAATGATCCCACTGCCTAGGTAATGAGCAGAGTACCCAATGAGTAGTTTTTCAGTCCTAGTTCCCCTTCTCTCCTTCTGCTAGCGGACCCCACTGTCTCTTGTTCCCTTCTTTATGGTCATGTGTGCTTAGGGTTAGCTCACACTGGCAAGTGAGAACATGTGGTATTTGTTTTTGTATCCCTGCATTAATTTGCTTGGGATAATGGCCTTCAGCTAGAACTATTATTTTCAGGCGAATTTACTTCAGATCAAGTTGGTTGAAATCCAGATAAAAGATATTATTCTTTCCTTATCCTAATCAGCAAACCTCAGGAAATAATCAGGTAAACTTTACAATTGGCAGATCAAAGGGAGAACCACATTAAACATCCAGATGTAAAAGTATGACACCTCTTATACTCTTCTTGCATTCACTTTTAGGCAAGAAAGGCAGGATTCTTCTGTAAGGTAAAAATGCACCTATTTCCTTTTTGAAGACTCATAAGCCATCTGGAGTCTGCTAGTGCCTAAAGTGTTTGCAAATTAAGCATATTTTTGCCTGAAATAGCAAGCTTTAAAGGAATACTTACATATTTTAATGGAAAATTGATTTTGAAGAAAATCAACACAGTTCTATGTAAGTTTTCCAAAACAGGTTATATATTATTCCAGAAGGAAAGAGAAACTAACATTTATTGAGTGACTATACTGCTCCAGCCACTTTCATCTTGATTTCTTTATTTCTTCTCTTAAAGATTAGTTTTATAAGTTTTATCTTTTTAAATAAAAGAACTGAATCTAAGTGGTTAAGATCTCCGTCCAGAGTCATGCAAATAAAAACCTGCCAATTTAAGTTCAAGGCCTCAGTTCTTCCCCTTGGATGACGTTGTCATATATAGCTTTTCCTCAGCGCTATAAAGTATGTCGAGCAAGGGTTCTTAGTACTTTGGAGTTACGGTTAAAATTAACATAAAGAGTTAATAACTCTCAGTCAAGTTGCCCTGTCTCTCAAACTAAGACCACAAAATTTTTCCACTATTAAGAAACTTGTTTAGAGCACAGAGTTGTAAAAAAAAAATCATAGGAGCATATATTTGCATTATATTTCAGTTAAATATGTAGAAATGTACATTCATTTCCTGCACTTACGACTAAAGCAAGTTATTTTTTTTTAATGGGCGATTGATTGAAGTTTCACTTCATTTTTTGTTTTATATAAAGGAAATATATTTTTCTTTCAAGTTCAATTTTTTAAAGATTTTTTAAAGCAACATGAGTTCATATTTTTACCCTCCTATTTAGAATCGTGTCTCTCATTTCTAATTTGACATGAACATTTTTGTGATTAACCTTTAGTAGATATTACAGTGTATTCAATATTGTTTATGAATTCAAATTTATTTTAGTCGAATCATTTTAATAATTTAATTAAATTATATAATTATAGTATAAAATACAAATTGGTGAGGAAATAACTGTAACTCAACTAATGGGATCAGAGGTCTTGAGTGTAGGACCTATCATCATTTAATCTCGATAATCTGTTAAAGACCATGGAAAGGTGCGTGTTTCAGACCACTCAAAGTCCTATACACTATTGAAATACTGATTTTCCAGGCAGAACTTGTTAGCAGTTCAGCAGGAAGATGATCCATGCTTACAAATTGTTGAGCAGTTATCAACTTATAAATCAGCACCCGTCATCTTCTCATGAGTAAAAATCAAAATGTTTCGAGACATACAGAACTTGATTTTAGAGAATATTGTTTCCAGTATCTCAAATTACCTTTCAATATTTTTAAAGCCAAAGGAATCACATGAAGACACAGAGACTGAATAGAAGAATATTGAAAACAAGCTGATTCAGCCAACTCATTACATCATGCTCCACAAATTTTCAGGTCCCCAAGGGAGTTGAAACTTTCAAAAGTATTGATCATGGCCCTTGAAGAGCCTAATGGATTTTAAGTCAGTCCAACCATTAGCAAATAAATGGAATGGTCCTCAAACACATTTTAGCTTTTTCTTGATATTCGTGATAATCTGGCTCTAGTGTTATGATTTGGTCTTCAGCAGTAATACTGCTCCATCAATGCCCCAGTGTATTCTGTTCCCTCACCTAGAATGTAAGAATTTATTCTTCACTTCTATTGATGCATTTTGATCCTACCTTCCAATTCCCAACCAGAAAAGCCAAACTACAAAAGCTAAATAGCATAATGCAAAAAATGTAAATATATAAATAAGATAGATACATAACAATATTACAGAGATTACCAAATTGGTCAAACTTATTCTATTTAATTCTGAGTTTAGGCTTTTTGCTTTTTTGCTATTCATTGACCTAGAGGATAACATATAATAAATATTTGATGACAAATTGAAATTCTTCATGATTGACCTTTAAGATCTAGTATATTAGCAGAACTTTCAGGGAGTCTTTGATGCCATCTACAAAGACAGCTTTCATAGAAGTTGATAAAACTTGATTACTTGGATGCTTCTTGTTTGAAAGGATGAGGAGGTCTTTACCCACATCAGGTATTCACACAAAATGGACAGTTATTTCCTTAAAGCCCGTGTGAAAATCCAGTCGTTCAGTTTTGTTCCCAGCGCTAAAAATTTCCTGAGGCCAACATTTCCTAAAGATTTGATGATATGTAAAATACTTCTGGCATCGTCTGCTTCACCTTGTGCCCAGGAAACCCATCATCTATGCTGTTCTTCAGCATTTGTAAGCAAAGGGGGATTTATCACTTTTTTCACATAATTGGTACTGTAAGGACCCAGTTAGACACAAGATTTCACAGGCTGATAATATGATTGCTGTCTGTGGTGGACAGAATAATGCCTCCTCCCCAAAGATGTATGTATTCTAATCCTGGAAACTATGAATATGTTCAGTTACATGATCAAGTGGAATTAAGGTTATAAATGGCGTGAGTGCTGTGAACCAACTGATGTTAGAATGGGGAGATTATCCTGGATTAGTGGAATGGGCTGAATATAACCAGAAGGGGCATTAAAAGTCAAAGAGTAAAAAGTCAGTATCATAGTGATGAGATGTGTGAAATGCAGATATTAGAGGAAGGAGCCCAGCGGCCGAGGAATTGGGGGCAGCCTCTAGAAGCTGAAAAGAGAAGAGCATGAATTTTCCCGTAGAGCTTCCAGGGGAAACACAGCACTGTTGGTGTTTTGATTGTGATCCAGTGAGGCTTGTGTTGGACTCTGACCTACAGAGCTGTAAGATATTAAATTTGTTACTGTTTGAAGCCACTAAGTTTGTGGCAATGTGGTATGGCAGCACGATAAAACTAATACACTGGTTTTTGGCATTTCTTAATTCAGCCCAATTGATTTAAATGAATGACAATGAAAGGAAGAAAAATCCCAGAAATTGAAAAAGAAATATTCAGGTTATTGGCTGAGCAGTAGAGACTAACAGAATATTTAGTTTAGTTTATTATAATACTGGCTGAGCACGGAGGCTCACGCTGATATCCCAACCCTCTGGATGAGGCAGGAGAATTGCTTGAGGCCACAGGAGACCAGCCTGAGTAATATAGCGAGACTTGGTCTCTAAAAAAGAATAAATAAATGTTCAAGTTACTACTAATATTTATTACCAATGCAATAATATTTTGCCTATTAAAATTGAAATGGGAAAAAACAATGTTTTAACCCATCTGTTACCTTGAGAAAATTCTAAGTATGCCTGCCTGACAGTTCACCATACTGAGCTGAGAATGGGATATTCTTTGCACAAAACTAAAAGAAAAAGACAAATTTAAAACTACAATTAAAAAAAGACAATTACATTTAGTATTGCTCAACATGGGAGAATACTTTTTTTTTGGTCCACTGTCAATATATGATAAAGATATTTCCAGTTTGGTTTGTTTAAAATATATTTGTGTCAACACACTATTTAGTTTGTTATAATATTCTTATTTAGGTTTCTGACTTTCACGACGTCTTAAGATGACAATTTTTATTTTACTGACAACACTCCATTTGTTTTGAATAAATATATGATGATACTAATGATAACATGCATTTGTGTGCTTATGACTGTGTGCTTATGATAATACCACTAAGGGCTAAGTACTTTGTAAACATTAGTTCATTTAGTCCTAATAAGAAATCAGTGAACACAATGTTATTATTAATCCCACTTCAGAACTAGGAAAATCAAGTCATGGAGAAGTTATTTATCCAACATCCAGCAGCAAGCAAGTGGTGGAGCGGGCAAGGTATGTACTGTCGCTGCTCTCCCTCTAGTTCAGGCCTGTTCTATACATCTCATATACATTGTTTCAATGAATGCTCACACTGTCCTCTGGTAGGTATTATTGTTAACTCCTTTGCAGAGGAGGAAATTGAGGCTTAAAGAGGCTAAGTGACTTGCTCCACTCACTCTGTTCCATAATATTTAATTCCATCAAATAAGCCCTTGTATTTTATGTTACATTATTCTGATGGTATGCCAGGATCTAACTGTACTAGTTACATAGCTAGAACATAATACAGTTATTCAAGTAGGAGCTCATGAGCAACCCAAATCTTTCCCTCATCTTAGAATATGTTGTTTGTGCCAAATAAAATTGCCAACCACTAAATACGGGTCTTGAGAATAGCAGAGAAAGTCATCAAAAACACCTGGCTAGAATGAATGGGGAACAGGTCAGAGACATTACCCTTCCCCCCAGCAAAGCAAAACTAAACCCTGTTTTGCAAGTCCAGTGCACCAGGATTATAAAAGTCAAGAAAGAGAATTTTAATGCCATGGTACATCTGCAAGAAATTGGTCTCTTCTTTAAAAAAAAAACCTAAGACATATTAGTGTTTTAAAAATGGATTTATATTGCTTACTTTGATTATGAACTGATACAGCACAGAACTATCAGGAGTCTGCCTCCTTTTAAAATATAGATGGTTACACTGTGTTCTTTCCTTCCTGTAATCTCTTTATTATCAAATGCAGAATATTTCAGTCTGCAATTCGTGTCCTCATTTGACCTATTAAATTGGACTCCATTTCAGTAGCAACTGAGCTCTGACACGCGATCCTCTATTACCAATGACTGTGGATAGCCATTTGCTTGAATGATTTTCACCATATGTGTTTAAAGAAAGACGGTGTTTTATACGTCCTAGCTGTAGATAATATTTTAAAATCATAAAAGAAGAGCAAAATCAGAGTCAGCTGTAAAATTGGGAGGCAAAATTAAAATCCTAAAAATATATTTGAAATCCCAAGGGAGGAGATCCAAGATGGCCGATTGGGAGCAGCTCAGGATTGCAGCTCCCAGTGAAAGCGCAGAGGGTGAGTGGACGCCCGCATTTCCAGATGGATTTTTATTGCCCACAGACCAGGAGATTCCCAGGCGGAGGAGCCCCAAGGGTCGCCAGCGTGGCTGTTTTGGTTGGTGCCGCTGTTTTGGCCGGCAGCTTGTTTTGGCTGGCACTGCGGTTCTCTGCACAAAATACACAGGTCCGGATGTCATTTTAGCTGGCGATTGGAGCTCCTGGGATGGAGAGTCACCCATTCAACTGACTTAAAAAAGGGGACTGAAACGGAGCCAGGCCAGGAGATTCCCAGGCAAAAAAGCACCACGAATCTCAGTGCGGCTGTTTCAGCCGGCGCAGTGGGTCACTGCATGGGAAATCACACAGATCCCGGCACCTTTTCAACAGGCAACTGGAACATCTGGGACACAGAGTTGCCTGTTCAACTCAAAAAAATAAAGGGCTCTGAGACAGGGAGCCAAGTGATCAGGCCTGGCTGGTCCCACTCCCACAAAAAAACAGCAATCTGAAATGCTCTGGATAGAGATTCACAGCAAGCACAGCTGAACCCGGGACGGTCCAGCTCTGTGGGGAACGGGCGTCCGCCATTACCGAGGCAGTCCACCACTACAGAGGTAGTCCACCATTGCTGAGGCAGCTCACCATTGCTAAGGCAGCCCGCCATTACAGAGAGTCCGCCATTATAGAGGTGGGCTGCCATTGCCGAGGTAGTTCTAACTATACCCGTATAAACAGGACTGCAGGGAAGTTCACGTGGCAGCTGGGCGGAGCCCACAGCTGCTCAGCATAGCCTCTGCAGGCAGACTGTGACTAGGCTGCCTCCTTGCTGGGCAGGGCAGCCCTGAAAAAAGGCAGCAGCACAACAGAAACTCATAAATAAAACCCTAAATCCTTGGGACAGAGCACCTGGGAAAAAAAAAAAGGGGGGGGGGTTATGAGTTCTGCTGCAGCAGACTTAAACGTACCTGCCCAGCAGCTCTGAATGAACAACTGAGCTCACAGCTCAGCACGTGAGCTCCTATAAAGGACAGACTGTCTCCTCAAGCAGCTTCCTGACCCCCGTATATCCAAAGAGTCACTTCATAAAGGAGAGCTCGGACTGACATCTGGCGAGTATCCTTCAGGGACAAAGATAGCAGAAGAAGATAGCAGCAACCCTTACTGTTCTGCAGCTGCTGCAGGTGATCCCCAGGCAAGCAGGGCCTGGTGTGGACCTCAGCAGTCCTACAGCAGAGGGTCATGAATGTTAGAAGGAAAACTAAGAAACAGAAAGAAATAACTTCATCATCAACAAACTTCATCAATCAACGTCCACTCAGAGACCCAATCTGAAAGTCAACAACTACAAAGATGACAGGTGGATAAATCCACAAAGATGGGAAGAAACCAGTGCAAAAAGGATGAAAACCCCTGAAACCAG
>CAUYLG010060164.1:0-12009 GCA_963573385.1 Cacajao melanocephalus | reverse complement strand
AGAGGTTGCAGTGAGCCGAGATCATGCCATTGCACTCCAGCCTAGGCAACAAGAGCAAAACTCTGTCTCAAAAAAAGAAGTTGTAGTGAGGAAACATCAGACAAGACCAAATGGAAAGACATTGTACAAAAATAACTGATCAGAACTCTTCAAAAGGGTCAAGATAAAGACGGAGAAATTGTCCCAGATTAAAGGAGATGAAGAGCTAGGGCAGCTAAATGCAATGTAGGATCCTGGTCAGGACCCTGGACCAGAGAAACCATTAGTGGGGAAATGAGCAAACTGGAGAAAGGTTTACAGAATGCCTGACAGTACAGTGTCAGTGTTAGTTTCCTGATTTCAAAAGTTGTACCATGGAAGATGTGGGCATTAGGGGCAGCTGAGTGAAGAGCACACTGAACTTGCTGCACTATTCTTGCACTATTCCAACGTTACTTAAGGATACAAATAAAGGAAGAAGATTGGGCTAATGTCAGTTTTGACTGTCCTTGAGCCTCTCACCCGCTTACCCCAAACCACTTATGCCCCAGAGCCAAACAAGAGCATGCACTTTGCTCTTCCAGGAGTTACACTGGCAGGAGCAGGGCAGGTGGGAACCCTGAAGATCGTTTCACAATCCTCCCCTCGGGTACTTCCCTGATTCTAGAAGCTCCATCCGTCTAGCCCCCATCAGCTGCTCTCCCCTGGCCTCTAGGCCTTTCCCTCTCCTGCTCCCACCCCCAGCCTGGAAATGCGTGTTCTTTGAGGTCCAACTCTCAGTGACAGTTCTGTACCCTGCACTGACCTGGACAGACTGACCTGGACCCCTTGCTGGGGCCACCATCTGACTGTGGGGAGGAAGTGCTCGAGAGTCTCTCCCCAGCAGACAGGGAGTCACTGGGGGCTTGCAGGACCGACATAGAGCGCAGGCTCAACAGGAAGAGCTGGAGTCAGCCAGTACCCTGGCTGCTCATGTGGCTGCTCCAGGCAGGGGGCACTTGGGGAGCTGGCACACAGGACTCACTGGAGCACAACAATGTCGCCACTCTGGCAGGATGCCCGTGCTTGTGCCTGGGGTGGCAGCCTTGGCAGAAACCTGCCTCTGAGGTGGGGCTTCAGCTGGAGCCACCCAGATGCTAGGCCCACCCTGCTTGGTTCCCTTTTTGGTTGCCATCGATGGCCACCCTTTAGCCAGTTTGCCTAAAAGTCACTCAAGCAGGCCCAACCTTCTAGGCAGATAAGTGACAGTGAGAAGGGCTGGTCATGTCTAATTTAAAAGTGGATTCACTGTCTATCTTTTCCTCCCTGCTCAGGGACAGCACTGCCAAATTAAGGGTGGGCAAGAGAATATCACCCACAAGCTAGATATTTCAGAAGGTGTTGGAAAAACAAGACACAATCCTTTGCCCTGATTGGAACCCAGACTTGAGTGTGCCCCTCAGTGAAGAGGGTGTGGTGCCAGCTGGCTCACAGGGGACTTGAGCAGCTCTGTAGATGGAGCACGCCAGGCTCCGCAGAGATCAGGGCTACCCTCAGCCGTACAGCACCCCAGAGTGTAACACAGCGACCGGTTCTCACTTGTAATCAGGGCGCCTCACATGACTGTTTGATGGCAGATGTTGCCACAAGCTACCTTGTGTGAGGACCCCACAAAGTTCAAAGTCAGCTGGCATGATAATTAATACTGAAGACCTGTTCTCAGAAGGACAGGCACAGCCTCTCCACTTCAAACTTCAGAAAGGCACAAATAGTTGGATGAAAGAAGCCATGTAATAAAAATCAATTTCCAACATCTTCCTGAGGACCCTGGCCTGGTATTTTAGCAGCATTCCCCCAGCCTCTGATAGCCAGGTGGCCTGCTGGTCCCTGACCCATAGCGGGTTTTGTTTTGGAGGAAAGCCACACTTGTTGCCTAAGGGAGGGCATGGAGTGGGATCTGCCAACTGCCTGCAGCTGCACCTGCTCTGAGCCTGGGTCCCTCTTCTCTTGGGAGGGGAGCACAGTTGGATCTGGCCCCCAGGCTGGCTTCCCTGTCTCTCACTCCCTCTGCAGGTGGCCGGGCCAAACTTACCAGCTCCCCAAGGGCACGGCAGGCGGGTAGGCATAGCGAGTAGTGGGTGGTTGCCTAAGACCATATTGTCAGCTCGTGCTGGGCACAGTGGCTCTGAGGCAGCTGCTCAAGTGCAGCTCTCAAATTTCACCTCCTGCCCAACACATCCATCAGATATCCCTGGGCAGGGAAAAAACTGGTCCAGCTGAGCAGGTCCTTCCACTTGCTGAGGCCAGCAGGTCCCCGGTGAGCAGCCCAGCAGCAGAGACAACTCTGCCTGTCCGGGGCGGTGGGGGGTGTGGCACAGGCTGGGGCAGGGGTGATAAGAGGTGGAGGCTCTTTCCAGACTTTCCAACTGAGGAATCTTTGTTACTTCAGGGGATGCCAGCTACAGCCACTGCCCTGGGCCCAGAGTGTGGGTTCGGGCTGCATGGCTGTGACTAAGGCGGTGTTCTGAGGACCCACTCTGAGCCAAGCTACCTGCAGACAGCCTGTCCCACTACAGCCTGCACATGCCTGTCTTGCCCTTTTCTAAGTGAGGAGACAGAATCATGGGATCAAGTCAAGGCCACAGAGCTGCTCGCTAACAAGGCTGGGTCTTGCCCAGTTCCCTCCTCACTCACTCCCAGGGGGCTGGGGGCACCTCTCAGCCCCCAGCCTTGAGCAGGAGGAGAAGCTGTCTCTTCCAGTGCATCCCTGGCACTTGGTGTTTCCTTTTTTCTCTGGATCCTTCTCCCTGGTCCTCCTCTCCTCTTTTCCTCACAGGGCAGATGGAGGAAGGCGCCCCCTCTCTGGGAGTGGGCCACCCCAGCAGGCACCCGAGGAGGGCTGGACTGGCTGGCTGCTTCCCCATGCAGAGATCCTCCTTCCCTCCCTGGCCCACCTCCCAGCCAGTGCCTCCCTGACAACTGGGCTTGGGGCCAAGCAGTGGAGCTGGCTTCAGGGCTGTGAGCCAGAGGCAAGCAGCTCCTTTCACACCAAAGACGGGTCCCAAAGACTGTGCTGTTTTTCTCATCCACCTTTGAATTGGTGAACCTTTATTTTCCTGACCCACCCTGAAAGGCCTGGCTTCCCAGAGTCTGCTCAGAATGCTCGGGGTTGGGGTCTCTTCTCCCTGCCTCTTGCTGCTCCCTGGTGTAGAGAATGTGGGGAAGATTGCCGTGATGGCTGAGGTAATTGGAAAAGTCCACATTCTGACCTAACTACCAGGAACAGTGAATTCCAGGGCCTGCTCTCAAGGCCACAGGTCTGGGGAGAGCTAAGGGAGAGAGGAGTTTGGAAAAATGAAGCCAAGAGCAAAGGCACTGCAAGGAAAGGCAATGGGCACCCCAAGGGGTCTCAAACCAGATTGATCATCCCTTTTTCCCAGACTATAGAAACTAGGGAGAAAGGGAGGCCCTAATACCACCTGCATCATCTTGTTTACAGGATTAATCCAAGGAAAGCAGGCACTTCTCCAGAAATCCCACTTCTTGTCACCTCTCCCAAAGGCTGCAAATAAGCACTGTGCCACTCTTACAACTGTAGGATACCTTTGATTTGCTCATGGATAACATGGCATAGTGGAAAAAGCTTAAGGTAAAGTAAGAAGAAAAACAACCCTTCTGAGGCTCATGTCTCATCTATGAAATTTCATGGAGCTAATAATACAACCCACAGCTCCTTAGCCTCTTAAGTTGAGAGGGCCTCACCACTTCCACCTTCTGAAGCAGTTAGTATATTCTGAAGTGAAGATATGATAAAATAAGTTTATAAAAATTTCGGTACATGTTATATGTTTACGTTTTCCAAATGGTATTTTCTTTCTTTTTTTTTTTTTTTTTTTGAGACAGAGTCTTGCTCTGTTCCCCAGGCTAGAGTGCAGTGGTGCAGTCTCGCCTCACTGCAACCTCTGCCTCCTGGGTTCGAGTGATTCTCCTGCCTCAGCCTCCTGAGTAGCTGGGATTACAGGCATCCGCCACCACGCCCGGCTGATTTTTGTATTTTTGGTAGAGATGGGGGTTTCACCATCTTGACCAGGCTGGTCTTGAACTCCTGACCTCGTGATCCACCTGCCTTGAACTCCCAAAGTGCTGAGATTATAGGCGTGAGCCACTGTACCCTACCATGGTGTTTTCTTAAATGCAACAAAGTGTAGCACACTAATTGGGCTACTTATAAGAAAACTCTAGGATTTGTAGTGCACTGCATTATGAGTGAGATCCTATATGAGACAGAAGCTTTGAAATAGAAGAATAACATGTATGCCTTCCAGTCCAGTCAACGTGTCTCTGGGTCTGCAGGTATGAATGTATTTAGACACAAGGTCAAAGTCTGCTGTGAGGTTGTGGGGAA
Source organism: Cacajao melanocephalus (assembly GCA_963573385.1). Lineage (NCBI taxonomy): Eukaryota > Metazoa > Chordata > Mammalia > Primates > Pitheciidae > Cacajao > Cacajao melanocephalus. Next base: position 7,646 of record CAUYLG010060164.1, on the reverse strand, counting down.
TGCCAGGCCCCGAAGAAGGGTCTTCCAGACTCATCTGCAAAGGGTCGACTGGTTTCCACCACATGGAAATTGGTGACTTAAGAGTCTGACTTTGGTGACTTAATCCTGAAAAGCATGCAAACAACACTAGTACTGATGATTATTGTGATCACAGGCTTTGTTTTTTCATTTGTGGTTGGAGAGCATTAAATTAGATGATGTATATGAAAACATCTAGGACAATTCTGGCATATAGCAGATGTTAATGAGTAGTTGTTTATCTAATTGTAATCTTAAAATCACTTCTTTTGTGGCTCTCTTTCCATTCCACTGCAAATCTTTGCTGGCAAAGTCAGATATAAATGAGAAGGTTAAGGTCCAGTCTGTCTTATAGAGTATGAGAAATGGACTAAATGACAGACATACTACCAAAGTCCTGATTGTGACCTGTATTCCATTAATGATTTCTGTTTATATTGCTGCACACAGACTCACGTGCTCTCATTTAGTATCATTAATCACCAAGTCAGAACACTCTTGGCCTCCATGTTCCTGCCTATGATACAGTGTTGCCCTTCATTCACAATTCACTTACCGTTTTTTCTCTTTGTTTTTGAGACTGGGTCTCCTTGTGTCAGCCAAACTTACTATCTGAATATTGGAATTCCAATAGCAAATCTGAGTTTTCAGGGATTCAGTGTTGCCAAATCCATGTGTTCTTGAGTTTCAGATAGTGGATGTGGGAATTCAAATAGTGAGGGATTCATCTGAAAATTTATTTGAATCCATCTGGTTGACAACAACAGACAGTGGGTTTTGGAGAGGGAGAGCGAGCGTGGGAAGGTGTACCTGTACACTTACCGTTGACTATGTGCCTGCCACAAGGCCACTAACAGCCCAGGCCACAGTACTGTCGGAATTTAAATACAAGAACAATTTTGGTGATTGTTTTGTGTGATTACTGCCTTCCTCATGTATCGTAAGGACAGAGATCTTGTCAGGACTGTCTCACAGCATCCTCAAAGCCCGGTGCTGTGCCTGGAGCAGAGGAGGTGCTCTATGAATATATGCTGAATAAATGAATGAATGGACAATTGTAACCCTTAGATGCACTGTACTCTAAGCAAGTAGGCTTCTCTCTCTGCCTGTTTATTTTAAGGAAACAGAACACAGCGGCCAGGTGACAGCTAGCTCTGACCACCTCCACACCCCAAGAAAGCCTCCCAACTGGCAATGCTTCTCACAAAAGGAAGCTGAGCTAGTCCACAGCAAAGGATATTCTATAATGCTGCAAACCGACAAAGCCCTCCACTGGCAGGGAACATGGCTGGCTTCCTGTTTTGTTAAACTGGTGAGTTTCCCAACTGCTACTGGGTTGGCAAGTAAAATTTGCTCCATTTGTATGTGGTATTATATATTTCAACTGGTTTTATGTGAGTTGCTCCAGCCTCACACATTCAACCACAAAACCACTGAAGACTGAGACTATGCCTGCTCTTTAACATCTGCCTCTGCCCCTAGCCATGCATCGCAAGCACCCAGGAAAGGGAGCTGCAACATTTCTCACCTCTGCGGACCTGACAGGACATTTCACCAATGAAAAGAGGCTGGGAAGGCAGGGAGGAGTGGGCCATGTAGTTCACAGTCCAGACTCCCCTCACTGCCCACCCTCCCATGGTTCTGCTGTGGTGAGTCCCCCCGGCCTCACAGGTAGGCACCGCGAGCATGGCCACTTGGCGAAGGCCTGCTGGCTGCTCTGCTGCTGCCTGCACCCACCACCATAGCTCTCACAATAATTCAGTGTCTTGCTAAGTTACACTCCTTGACACAGAACCCCCAGGTACTCATTTCCAGGATGTTTTTGGCTCCCTGACAACCTCTTCCTGCTTTGGAAGCCAAAAAATGGCATTTTAAAAAATCAGAGAGACAGGAAGATCACCTGAGATCAGGAGTTTGAGACCAGCATGGCCAGCATGGTGAAACCCCGTCTCTACTAAAAATACAAAAAAAGAGATTTCACTGACTGAAGAGAAGGTGGAGTCTCTTAATGGCAGAGATGCCCACACCCCTGTGGGTCTGTCCCCTGCAGATGTACCTCACTTTCTGGCCTAAGCATGACTGAAGCTTTTTCTCTACTGTCCCTGTACTTTTCTGATGTCAAAAACTCTGAAGTTGTGCACATTTGTCAACTTCCTTTGTCACATTCTCAAATGAGCATGGAAGAGTGTTTTGGAAAATGCATTCTGAAAAAAAGATTTATCTTCCTTCATGTTGTACATTCACTGAAAGAAACTCACTAGCATTTTCTTTCATTTAAAATGCCCCAGCCCTGGCATAATGGTAAGAATAAGCTAAATGCCCATATGAGAAGTGAGGAATGATCTAAAATCGACACCCTATCATCAAAATTGAAAGAGCTAGAGGAGCAAGATCAAACAAATTCAAAAGCTAGCAGAAGACAAGAAATAACTAAGATCAGAGCAGAACTGAAGGAGATAGAGACACAAAATCTCTTCAAAAAATCAGTAAATCCAGGAGCTGATTTTTGAAAAGATCAACAGACAGACCGCTAGCCAGATTGATAAAAAAGAAAAGAGAGAAGAATCAAATCGATGCAATAAAAAATGACAAATGGGACATCACCACTGATTCCACAGAAATACAAACTTCCATCAGAGATTATTACAAACAATTCTATGCACATAAACCAGTAAATCTAGAAGAAATGGATAAATTCCAGGACACATACACCTTCTCAAGCCTAAACCAGGAAGAAGTTGAATCCCTGAATGGATCAATAACGAGGTTGGAAGTTGAGGCAGCAATTAATAGCCTATCTACCAAAAAAAGTCCAGGACCAGATGGGTTCATAGCCGAATTCTACCAGAGGTACAAAGAGGAGCTGGTGCCATTCCTTCTGAAACTATTCCAAACAATACAAAAAGAGGGAACACTCCCTAACTCATTTTATGAAACCAACATCATCCTGATACCAAAACCTGGCAGAGACACAACTAAAAAGAAATCTTCAGGCCAATATTCATGATGAACATCAATGCAAAAATCTTCAATAAAATACTGGCAAACCGAATGAAACAGAACATCAAAAAGCTTATCCATCATGATCAAGCAGGCTTCATTCGGGGATGCAAGGCTGGTTCAACATATGCAAGTTTATAAATGTAATCCATCACATAAACAGAACCAAAGACAAAAACCACATGATCATCTCAACAGTTGCAGAGAAGGCCTTCGACAAAATTCAATAGCCCTTTATGCTAAAAACTCTCAATACACTAGGTATCAATGGAACATATCACAAAATAATAAAAGCTATTCATGACAAACCCACAGCCAATATCATACTGAATGGTTAAAAGCTGGAAGCATTCCCTTTGAAAACTGGCACTAGACAAGGGTGCTCTCTCTCACCATTCCTATTTAACATAGTATTGGAAGTTCTAACCAGAGCAATCAGGCAAGAAAAAGAAATAAAGGGTATACAATTAGAAAAAGAGGAAGTCAAATTGTTTCTATTTGCAGATGACATGATTGTTTATTTAGAAGACCCCATGGTCTCAGCCCAAAATCTCCTTAAGATGATAAGCAACTTCAGCAAAGTCCAGGATACTAAAGTCACAGTCACCATCACTCTATAATTTAGGATTTACTTGATGTTTTGTACAGACCATATTTTTAAAGAAATGTTTATGCAATAATTTGAATATGTTTTAAACCATAAATGAAATTTTAATAAGGAATACTTTTATATCTAAATTTAAAGATAATTTTTTTTCAAAAACCAACGACTTAAGTTTTAAGTTGATGGTAAAAATTTCTATAAAAGCAAGATTTTATCAAAAGCTAAATTTATGATTATTTTACTCATGTGATTGTGAAGGATCCATCCATTCCACAGGAAGCTGAGGGCAGGGGCTGCCACTGCCATGCCAAATTCTTTCTCACTTCACCCAAGAAAGCCCAGAGGTCTGCTCTGAAAGGTCAGAAGGTTCATAAACTTCATCTGGTGACAGCAGGGCTTGGAGGGTGCCCTGATTTTCTTGGTTTAGCTTAAGGAAGTCAGTGGTAACTTTCCATCATGCAGCCTCAGTCTCTTCTGCCCAACTGCATTGGGGCAGGCGTGTGGAATATGGAAGTGGGAGGATGCAGTACTGGTAAACCAGGAGAAATGTGGACTTCAGGAACACTTCATCTCTCTGGGAAGACACGACCACCATAAATAACATCGTTATTTTAAAAGTGTTAAATTCAATGAACTCTGTTAACTAAAAGTCACCTAGGAGGTGGGATGGAGGGTGCCATTAGTGTCTGGCAGGTATTGGCTCTGAGCCAGCTGCTCAGGCAGTGCTCAGCACTTCTGAAGTGGAAGTGAGTGAGTCCCGTGAGTAGAGCAGAGTGGTTCTCCCTGCGAGCATCTACATGACTTCATGAGATCCCAGCCTCCATGGAGGGTGCCTCATACATTCTGTCAAGGGTGTCACAGTCTAATTCTGTTGACACTGATGTGAAATAGAACTAAAACAATGCCAAGTTGGCTGTACCTACTTAATTGCAGTCTATCAGAGGTAATGGTCATGTTAAAGAAGGCTAGCAGCTGTTCTCATGGGATCCAGAGAAGTTGTTGGCTTATTTACAGCAATGCCTGGGATGGAAGTGGGGGGTCCTCTGGTGATGAGGACATGAGACACTCCCCGGATATCAAGAATGGTGCAATATGAACAGTACCCGCATCAAGCTCTGATGCCTGTAGGCTGTGATGGGGGCAGAACTGTCCATAGGCAGCAGAGTCTATACAGAGACATTGCTCAACCAACCACACATGTCCACATGTGGGCAGTGCCTAGAACCTGAGGTAGCACCTTGCCCACTGCTGGGCGAGAATAGCACTAAACCTGCCAGTTTTGGCAAAGGTCACATGTATGTAGATGGCACTGATCAAATGGAGGCTCAAATAAGGATATGATCTATAAACTATTATCCCAGTTTTTAGGATTTTCAGTTCATTTGTACATTTAGTGCATTTGTTCTCCCATTTTCCTTGTAGATAATGCACACTTTAAGTCTGGATTGCCAAAGTATGGACTGTGGACCAAAAGTGGACTGTCACCTGTTTTTGTAAATAAAGTCTTATAGGAAAACAGTCACACTGGTTATTTACATATTTTCTGTGAATGCTTTTGCATTTCAACAGCAGAGTTGAGTAAGGTGACAGAGACCATAAGGACTGCAAAGCCAAAACGATTTTCCATCTGTCCCTTCACAGAAAAAATTTTGCCAAATCCTGGATGAGAGCACTCAAACCACTATTCACTGGTTAAACCAAGCTCTGATTGCTAATTATCATAATCCTATAGCAATGTAAGCAGGAGCCATGCATTGTTTTCAAGGTATGATACAACTCAGGCCAATCTTTTTTTCATTCTTGTTACCTGATACAGACTTTGAGAACTAGATAAATTTTCTAAAATAAAAGAAATTAAATTTCTTTTTCTTTTATTTTAAAATTAAATAAAGAAAAAACTTCCTCAAGAAATTAACATTCTATTACACATAAAAACCTCAAGAATTTACTTGTCAATACAGACTTTTAAATAAAATTGTACTTTAAGTTCTGGGGTACATGTGCAGAACATGCAGGTTTGTTACATAGGTATACACGTGCCATGGTGGTTGGCTGTATCCATCACCCTGTCATTGACATTAGGTATTTCTTCTAATGTTTTCCTTCCCTTAGCTCCCCACCCCCTGACAGGCCCCGGTGTGTGATGTTCCCCTCCCTGTGTCCATGTGTTCTCACTTTTCAGCTCTCACTTATCAGTGAGAACATGTGGTGTTTGGTTTTCTGTTCTTGTGTTAGTTTGCTGAGAATGGTTTCCAGCTTCATCCATGCCCCTTCAAAGGACATGAACTCATCCTTTTTAATGGCTGCATAAGTGTTCCATGGTGTATATGTGCCACATTTTCTTTATCCAGTCTATCATTGATGGGTGTTTGGGTTGGTTCCCAGTCTTTGCTATTGTGAACAGTGCTGCAATAAACATATGTGTTCATGTGTCTTTATGATAGAATGATTTCTAATTCTTTGGGTATATACCCAGTAATAGGATTGCTGGGTCAAATGTATTTCTAGTTCTAGATCCTTGAGAAATTGCCACACTGTCTTCCCCAATGGTTGAATTAATTTATACTCCCACCAACAGTATAAAAGCATTCCTATTTCTCCACATCCTCTCCAGCATCTGTTGTCTCCTGACCATGTGGTTTTAATTTGTATTTCTGTAATGACCAGTGATGATGATCTTTTTTTCATATGTTTGTTGGCTGCATAAATGTCTCCTTTTGAGAAGTGTCTGTTCATATCCTTTGCCCACTTTTTGATGGGGTTGTTTGTTTTGTTCTAGTAAGTTAGTTTTATTTCTTTGTAGATTTTGGATATTAGCCCTCTGTCAGATGGGTAGACTGCAAAAATGTTCTCCCATTCTGTAGGTTGCCTATTCACTGTGATGATAATTTCTTTTACTGTGCAGAAGCTCTTTAGTTTAATTAGATCCCATTTGTCTATTTTGGCTTTTGTTGCCATTGCTTTTAGTGTTTTAGTCATAAAGTCCTTGCCTATACCTATGTCCTGAGTGGTAATGCATAGGTTTTCTTATAGGATTTTTATGGTTTTAGGTCTTACGTTTAAATCTTTAATCCATCTGGAGTTAATTTTTGTGTAAGGTGTAAGGAAAGGATCCAGTTTCAGCTTTCTGCATATGGCTAGTCAGTTTTCCCAAAATCATTTATTTATTTATTTATTTTTTATTGCATTTTAGGTTTTGGGGTACATGTGAAGAACATGCAAGATTGTTGTATAGGTACACACATGGCAATGTGATTTGCTGCCTTCCTCCCCATCACCTTGGGCATTTCTCCCCAAGCTATCTCTCCCCAACTCCCCACCCCTCACCCGTCCCTCCTCTATTTCCCCCCGACAGACCCCAGTGTGTGATGCTTCCCTCCCTGTGTCCATGTGTTCTCATTGTTCAATTCTCATTGTTTGATTTTCTGTTCTTGCATCAGTTTGCTGAGAATGATGGTTTCCATGTTCATCCATGTCCCTACAAAGGACACGAACTCACCTTTTTCGATGGCTGCATAATGTTCCATGGTGTATATGTGCCACATTTTCCTGTCCAGTCTATCATCAATGGACATTTGGGTTGGTTCCAGGTTTTTGCTATTGTAAACAGTGCTGCAATGAACATTTGTGTGCATGTGTCCTTATAGTAGAACAGTTTATAATCCTTTGGATATATACCCAGTAATGGGATTGCTGGGTCAAATAGAATTTCTATTTCTAGGTCCTTGAGGAATTGCCACACTGTCTTCCACAATGGTTGAATTAATCTACACTCCCACCAACAGTGTAAAAGTGTTCCTATTTCTACACATCCTCTCCAGCATCTGTTGTCTCCAGATTATTTAATGATGGCCATTCTAACTGGCGTGAGATGGTATCTCAATGTAGTTTTGGTTTGCATTTCTCTAATGACCAGTGATGCTGAGCATTTTTTCATATGTTTGTTGGCCTCATGTATGTCTTCTTTTGTAAAGTGTCTGTTCATATCCTTCACCCACTTTTGAATGGGCTTGCTTGTTTTTTT
>CAUYLG010060163.1:0-22851 GCA_963573385.1 Cacajao melanocephalus | reverse complement strand
ACTAAAGAATAACAGCAACCAAGCAGCATTAATACTTACAGCTAACTTTTCAACTGAGATGACAGAAATAAGAGTAAGTGGAATGACAGCTTTATGATCTTCAATGTGGCACATATACACCATGGAATACTGTGCAGCCATAAGAAATGATGAGTTCGTGTCCTTTGTAGGGACATGGATGAACCTGGAAACCATCATTCTCAGCAAACTGATGCAAGAACAGAAAATCAAACACCGCATGTTCTCACTCACAGGTGGGTGTTGAACAATGAGAACACATGGACACAGGGAGGGGAGCATCACACACTGGGGTCTGTCGAGGGGAAACAGGGGAGGGACAGTAGCGGGTGGGGAGTTGGGGAGAGATGGCATGGGGAGAAAGGCCAGATATAGGTGATGGGGAGGAAGGCAGCAAATCACACTGCCATGTGTGTACCTATGCAACAATCTTGCATGTTGTTCACATGCACTCCAAAACCTAAAATGCAATAAAAAATATTTTAAACTTAAATTTCAATTAAAATACAAAACAAGGACCTGTAATCCTAGCACTTTGGGAGGCTGAGGCAGGAGGATCACTTGAAGCCAGGAGATCAAGTCCAGTCTGGGCCACATAACAAGACCATAAAAAAAAATGCAAATTTGGATTTCCATAACCAATGTGACTTCCCAAATGAAGGCAAAATACAGAGATTTTAGGTAAAAAAATATAAAAAAGTAAAAGGGTCCACCAGCATACCTGCAGTTAAGAAAATCCTAAAGGGAGTTCTTCCAACATAAAATGATTTCAGATGGAAACATGAACATACAGAAAAGGATAAAGAACAATTAAAAAATTCATTGGTAGGCTGTTTAAGTGAAAACAAACTGTAAAAATAGTAATAATTACAATATTTAACATATATATATAATAAAAATGCATGGCTTCAAAGGTGAGGACAGAGGGGGTAAATGGAGTTAAATGCTCTGATTTTCTATTTTTATTGTGTTGGTATGGTAAGTAACATTTGTGTTAGACCATAATAATTAAAGAATGCATGTCAGTCAGGCATGGTGGCTCACGCCTGTAATCCCAGCGCTTTGGGAGGCTGAGGCTGGTGCATCACCTGAGGTCAGGAGTTCAAACCAACTTGGCCAACATGGAGAAACCCCATCTCTACTAAAAATACACAAATTAGCCAGGCACGGTGATTGGTGCCTGTAATGCCAGCTACTTGGGGGGCTGAGGCAAAACCACACAATTATCTCAATAGATGCAGAGAAGGCCTTCAAAAAAATTCAACAGCCCTTTATGCTAAAAACTCTCAAAAAACTAGGTATTGATGGCACATATTTCAAAATAATAAAAGCTATTTATGACAAACCCACAGCCAATATCATACTGGATGAGCAAAAACTGGAAGCTTTCCCTTTGAAAACTGGCCAAATTATCTTCTATTAAGTTGTTCTAGATGTATTCTGCTACACTAAAGTATAGAAGGTTTAAAAGAAAAAAATTGCCATATGTAGTATTGAAGAATAGCAATGCAACAACACACACATTTACTAACCGTGCCATGTGCTAGTGCTAATCTTCTTCTAGTGGTTCCTAGAGAATGGGGCTGGAGTGTGGGGGACTGGGGAGGTGTGGAAGGCCTTCACTTTCTTGGTATTTGCTTGGAGTTTTAGCAAAATGCTTGTCTTTTATTCTATGAAAACATGGATAAAATCCCAAGAAAAAGAAAATAGCTGTTTTGCTTGGTAGCATAATCTTCTATTTTTTTTTTCTTAATTTCTTCAATGCAAAATTTGAAATATTTGGGGTAAAATTTTACCTTTTCTAAGAATACACTTGCTTCAGCAAAACTGCTTCTTCTGTGTCCCAACCTCTTGCAGACACCTGGGAACCTGGGGGGATGCCTTTCAACTCTTCCTCAGGAAAAGAAGCCAAGAGGACTGTGACCACTGCCTTTCAACATTTTATATTAGATGCTAAACCCAAAATGAAACTTAGACTGAGTTCTTTATCTTCAAGTGATGGAAGAAATTCTAAACTAGGTATGGGCTTTTCCATTTATTGTGCTTAAAGTAAATGTGGTCTTGGTAGGCACAACTGAGTCTTTGGTGGACTCACATCACAGTATTACCCAGTGCTTACTCAGTGTTCCTGGGTCCAAAGGACTCTTTCAGTGCCTAACATGTGTTAACTCAGTTCTTAGCAGAACCCCAGAGATAGATATTTTTCTATTCTTAGTTTTACAGGCAAGGAGTGTTAGGTCTTCAGCACTTCAATGACTTGCCCGAATATTATAGGGAAGCAAATGCTGGCATCTTCCTTCCAACCCTAACCATCTGCCTACAGAATGTATGCTTGTCACCACTGCACAACTCTGCCTCTGCCCTGCTCTGAGGTTGGGTTGGGTCGGCGAGACTGAGATTCACAACACCCAGTTCTCCTCTGTTCCCATATACCATCATCACTCCTACTTCCTTGACTTTAGGTGTGGCCTTGTGACTCATGATAACCAGTGAGCTGTGAGTAGAAACCATAGAGATCATGATGGGCTAAGGTATTTGATTGGCTCTCCTGGTCCCAGGCTTGCCCTGGAACCGCCAAGGAGCATGGTGTGATGCTGGTGTCATGAGACGGTGGAATCTCTTTGAGTCTCTGACGCTGGTGTCAGTGGAGGGCTCTCAGTTGATTTTAACAAAATGGCATTAAGCAGTCCCTGTTGCAATATTTTAACACTACAACCTTAAGAAACTTTGATTTTAAATAATAATAGATCCTATCACATAGTAATAAACATTTTTTTTCTTTCACGTGAGAGAAAAACATGAAGATGATGGTATTAAAAAACCACATGTTCAAAATGACTCGTGTTTTTCATATTTAAATGGTCAATGATGTTATATGTTCATAAAGTGTAAAGGAAAATAACTGTTTTACAATAAGATTACATGAATATTAAACAGCCATCAAAAAACTATAATACTATCTTTGAGGTATTTTCAATAAGATGGCATTAATATTTTCAGAGCAGAACATTGGTGAGATAAATTTAAGGAAAAAATGTCTACTACTAAACTTCTCATGCTGTTTTTTAAATTTCCTTTTTGTCTTTATACATTTTTTAAATTGAAAATTAAACATTAATTTTTAAACATATATTTTTGAGGGAGAAGGAGCCACCAGTTCATTAGCAAGAGGCGTGCCTTTGTAGGGCAGTGAATTACATTGCAAACAGATTTCCTAAATTATTATCAATAATATAAACTGTAAGTGTGAATTTGAAATCTCAGATGGTAAACTATTTATTTTAATAGCATAAACTAGAAATATCAACTCCATCCCATTCCCTTCACATATAGAATAAAATGGTTACATTTTTAGGGAAGATAGCTATAATCTCCTCCTTACCATGAAACAACAAACCTATAAAAATGTAACTGTGAAAGCAATCTATTCAAATGTGCAAATGAAGATACATAAATTTTAAAAAATCAAATATATAATTTCAAAGGAACTAAATCCTACTCCTTCCTAAACATGATTAAGTAGAGGTTGTTTTATGTATTTTACTGATAGGCAATATGAAGCCAGGTCAGAATATAATTTCTTTACGCTGGATGATGCTGGATGAGAATCTGTAAAATAAGCCGCTTCAGAGTCAGAACCTAATTTGTTTCTCTCTGCGTTTGATGTCAATCAACAATTTGGATTTAAATTTCCAAAAGGGCTTAAAATTTCATTGTTTATCCCTTTCCATCTTGTTCAGGAATCTTTGAAATTGTTAGAGGATTTTTCTGCGTATTCTTGGGAGTTTGGCAAGAAAAGAAAGCAAGATGTTTTCTATGCTCAGGGATTCTGAGCTGTGAGTAAATTATGTGATTTGACCATGCAGAAAGTGAGTTTCAGAACCTCTGCTAGAAGCTGGGTTGTCTGCAGAGATTTAAAGTCCGAAATGCTCCCCTAAAACCAAATCACCTCGCATTCGTTTGTTATCCAAGCGTGTGATTTATCCTTTTATTTTTCTTCCCTTATATCCTCTGGAAAAATGATAATTTAATGTTTATTCTAGTAGATACACATATAGTAGATACATAGAAACACAGAGTCATGCTCCCTGTCTGGTATCCCCCCCCCAAAATCTGTCTAATGTAGACACAAGAATCAAATTTAAATAAGGACCCTACCTTGCTTCAAAATGCGTTGGAGCATGTTTCATTTAACAAGTGCCAAATGTCAAGACACTGGAGACCTCATTTGGGTTAGGGACCGTATGGCCGTGACAAATAAAATCCTGCAGCTTCTAAGGGAGAGCTCAAGAAGAACCACCTCCTTGGGAGTGGACTCAGCTCCTTTCAGAAGTGAGATGGCTGATTCTACATCAGCTTGGCGAGGCTGTGGTGCCTGTGGTTCCGTCACACAGTAATCTAGGTGTGCTGTGAAGTTACCATGTGGAAGGAACTTGGCTTCAAGTCAGGAGAATTTGGATAAAGCATAGTCCCCCATAACATGGGTAGGTTTCCTCCAGAAAACCAAAGACTGGGGTTTCCCGAAGAACACAGTCTGCCTAAAAGATTGTGCAATCAATTTTTTGCCTGTATTTCTAGCCTGCCAATCTGCCCTATAGATTTCAGACTTGCTCTCCACTCTGGGGTCTGTCCATGCTGGGGTCTGACCATGCTGGGGCCTGTCCATTTCTAGGGTCTGTCCATGCTGGTGTCTGTTCATGCTGAGGTCTGTCCATGCCGGGGTCTGTCCATGCTGGGGTCTGTCCATGCCAGGTTCTGTCTATCCCTGGGCTCTCTGTCCCAGGCACAGTGTGGGGAGGCTGAGTCATGAAGCTTGTAGCAGGAGGATTGGATGAATATCTCTGAACACACGTGGGGATTCACCTTCTTGCCACCTTGCTAACCAGGACATCTGCAGTGAAGGATGGACATCCAGGAAAAAGGTGTTGGAAGATTCTTCTGTCGAGAAAATGAATAGAGATAAAGGGCCCGAGCACTGACATCATGGATTCCCTAACAAAACCCAATTCACCTGCAAAGTGGGGTCCACCAGCAGAGGCTGACCTGGGCCCACAAAGCATTTAATTACATCATTAGTGTTCCATTCTTAAGTATAAAGTGTGTGCTCAGGGTAACCAGGCATTGGCAATATCTTTCAACATGAAAGAGAGAAACTAAGCTACCAGAAAAACAGAACATACAAAAAACCAGAAGCTAGAACTCTGAGGACACAGGAAAAATGAAGATACTAAGAACGACAATGAATATCCACATGGTATGAAAATCAACAGTTAGAGAATACAAAAGAACTCCTGGAAATAAAAAGTGTGATCACCGCGAAATACAGCTTTTTAGAGGCACTGGAAGATGAGGCTGCAGACATCCTCCGTAAGAAAAGGACAAAGAGAAAGAGAGAGATGGGACATGTTTGAAGGAATCCTGAAATTGTGAGCAAGATAGGGTAGAGGAAAAATAAGATTAACAAAAACATATTCACACTGGGGAGGAAATGGCGGGGAAGGGAGTTGTAGAAGTGGTGATGCGAGCAGTCCAAGGAACCGGCCGCTGAGGAACAACAGACTTTTCTCCTAAGAGGAGAGGGGCCGGGCAGAGATAGGTGGCCAGGATTACCATCAGGGTTCCTGGGAAGGTAGGTCACAGGGTTAGTATTAGGACCAGGCCAGGGAGAGGGTGTTGGAATTATTCCAAGTTTACCAGGGAGTCATTGACTGATTTTAAATGAAAGTGCAGAGCATTCACACTAGTTTATTACCTTGTTTTCAATGATTGGGCTATTACCTTAAGAATTCAATAATTATTTTATCAGCCAAATAACTATAAGGAGAAAAGTATTAAAAATGAGGAATAAAGTTATGAGCTGTTCTTGTGAATTTGGGCAAGAGATACTGATGGCTTGTTTCAGAGATGGCAGGACGGAGAAGCAGGGGTTTTGCATTGTGCTTTGGAGGTAGAATGAAGAGTTTTTGATGGTGAATTAGATGTGAGTGAGGATGAAAAGGAAGACCGAGAGTGAGTTTTAGGTTTCTCTCTTATGTGAGCAAATGGGAGGAGAATGCTTACATTTTTGGAAGAAACTTTTGGAGACAAGCAGAATAAGTAATTAAGTTTGGGGCATGTTGCATTTGAGATAATTCTGTGACTTCCACACAGCAATGTCAAATGGTAATTTAGAAACACATAACCAGACTGGAGCTCAGAGGAGAAACTTCTTGGAACATGAGAATGTGATTTCAAATGTCATGGGTTAGGAGAGGGTTTCCTAGGAAGAGAGCCTGGAGAGAAAAGAGGGCTCAGGAAGAGCTTCAGGGAGCCTCTGCTGTCAGAGTTGAGTCAGCAAAGAAGGAAGTGGTGGGGGTTGGGGGAGTGCTGGAGATGTGAGGTAGAAACCAGGGCACTGTGGCGTCCTGTAGACCAAGGAGAGAAGGTGCAGGGAGAAGGCAGGAGGAAATGGTGAGGAAGGCCAGAGGGAAGACTCCTGAGGAGGCTCCTTGAATCCTTGGCCAGCCTCACAGGAGCCTTGGCGAGGAGGAGAAGAGGGACACATGGAGATTGCAGGGCCAGCTCCCTAACTGCACTCCGATGTCTGCTAGCATCACCCATCTGGCTCAGGTCATCTGGGTCCCAGTTGTCTTCATTAAAAAAAAGTGTCTGGGTATCCCTGGGTAATTCTCATGGGTGTGAATTGTGAAATCCATGGACATTGAAAGAAGGAACATCAGTAAGGGCTGTTATTTGAAGCTGGGGAAGAGTGAGCTGCTTGCGGGCTAGGTGGGACAGTTTAATGGGTGAGATGCTGGTGAAGGAGGGAGGGGAAACTGAGGAAGAGAAGTCACTGGGCAGGGAGAGATGGGGTGGGGAATTTATGGCTAGTGACAGGAAGGGAGCTTCATCTTATTGCGGAATAGTAAGATGCTGTGCTTGCCTGTCAGCGATGGGAAGAAGGAGCATTTCTGTGGGAACAGCTGTGTCCCACCATCACCTGCAATGAGGAAAGGAGGGCTGGGCAGTTTATAGACACAGGGAGTATGTGATGCACATTGCAAAGTTAGAAGCAAAACTTACAAGGGAAATGAAGCAAGATCACAAGATAATTCATAATGACGATGGAGGGAGGCAAGGGGCATCTAAGGCATAAGGACCTTGGTGTCAGAAAGGCAGAAGATTCAGAGAATCATTTGGGGTCAGAAGACAGGCTGCTCTCCTGCCTTGACTTTCTTCTGGAGGAAAACACAGGCTGAATATCCCAGTAGTATTCAAGAATGACACAAATAGGATCAAAATAATGACATGAACGAGGGCCCATTTGCACCATGTAAACTTACTCGAAAAACTCGAAAAACTTCCCCCAAATCATCACTAAGAACATACTTGTTGGTTCACAATATACTAATTAAATAGACCAGATCAATGCAAAACTGTGTGTCTTCCTCAAAAGAAACCATAAAGGATACACTAAGGCACTAATAGTACACAGAAACTGGAGGAATCCTTTCTTTCCATTTTCGGTGCTTATTTTAGATTATGGTTTTGCAATAACAAGTATGTTTTGTGCAATAAAGTATCATTTTATATAAAAGATATATTTTCTCACTGAAGGGTATTTATAGGAGTAATTGTTTAGAGCTTAGGGGGTTCAGACATTTGCAGGGTCCACAAAAAGGGAAAACAATATATATATATAATATAATATATAATATGTCTTATATTGTATATATAATATCTGTCTTGTATATATTAGATTATATTGTATATATATTTTATAAGATGTATAGTAAAATAAAAATATTTTATAAAATATATTATATACTATATATGTGTTATATATCTATAATAAAAGTATATAATACATAATATATAACATGATATATTATATATAAAATAATATAATATATTTCATATATACAATATATATATATTTTCAGCCAAATCTTGGTTTGTTCCTACCCACAACTTTTTGGGGCTGTTAGTTATCTGCTGCACCAAAGGTCATTTGTGCAGTGCAAAGTGGTTGGCTTTATGTGATTGCAAATCTCAACCTGCAAAACAGATGTCTTCTCTAGCTTGCCCATGGCAGACCAGGAAAGATAACTAAAACATTCAGCGTATTTATGTGTACAGGCAAATATGAATTTAACTTGAAATTAATTTCAAAGATTAGCTTCTACATGAAAAGACTTTTCCCAGAGTTTTAACCTGCAATCTGAAAACTCAAGCTGTGTCCTTCTCTCGGATTTCAAAACTAATGGTACTGATTCTGCATTCTGAATTTAGTTGACAGTCTGAGAATGATTGATATGGTACATTCCAAAGCATCTTAGCTCTGCCGCCTTAAGCAACATATTCATTTGGTTGAAATATGCAGTTATGAGGTCAAATGAGTAAGGATACTTTTTATTAATGATAAAAATTTAGGAGATGATTTTCTGTAGCTACTTTCTCTAACATAAGATTTTAAAAAGTTAAAAGTTCTGAAAACTATTATTTCTATGTTTCCATCGTATGTGTCATTTCTTAGATATATTTGCAATGCCTTCTTAATGCTATTTCAACATACAACAATAGGATGCTTTACAGCAACTGTTTCTCCAGGCTTTTTAAATGAACTAGGCAAATAGGAACCATGGGTCCAGGAATTTCTAACATTCCTGTTAAAAAAGTTTACTTCACTCTCATTCAAGGTTAATGATGAGGCATTGGGTTATTTAATAAGTGCTATATTGGTTCATAATGTTTTAAATTGTCTATAAATAATGGGTAGACAAAAGGAGTGTAAGCCAGAAATTATGAACTACCTGAGTGATCAATCTCACAAATGTTTCTATAAATGACTCACCATATTTTTCAAAGTGAAAAAAGATTTAATCACCTATGGATATACAGCATAATATGACAAAAACAAGTTGGAAATAAGTATGAGTGAGAGAGAAATTGGATGAATTTTGAAAAGGAGCTTCACTTACCAATAAATATAGTGCCAGTAATATCACGTGACATCAGTATAATAAGTTATAAAATAATTCACACACATTATCTTTAAAATGTTTTCATAATAGATAGGCAGTGAGTATTGTGCCCACTTTTTTCAGGTGGTAAATCACCTTCAACTATGAAGGTGTCATTTTTGCTTCAACTATGAAGAGAAGGAAAAAAGTCTATTATATTTACCTATGTTTTTGCTTACCATGTTTTCCCCTCATTTCCTAGTGATTTGTTTCCTTTTTTAATCATTTTGTTTCTTTTCAGATAATTTCCTTTAGCTATCCTTTAAAATAGGTTTTCTAGAGACACATTCTCTTGATATGCTTTCGTCTCACAATACTTTTATTTTTTCTTTAATCCAGAAGGATATTATTGCAGGACATAGAATTCTGGTTTGACATTTTTTAGCACTGGAGAAATGTAATACTTCCTTCTGGTCTTTATGATTTCCAAGAATAAATCCACTGTAATTAAAATTACTTTTTATTTATAGGTAAGGTGTTACTTCTCTCTTACTGCTTTCAGGTATTTTTCTTTCTTTATATTTTTCACTCATGACTATAATGAGTGAATTTCTTTGGGGTTCATGTTCATGCAGTTACTTGAATCTGTAGATTTTATGTCTCTTGCCAATTTGGGAAAAATTTTAATCATTATCTGAGTGCTTTTTCAGACCAAATTTTTTTCTTCTCATTCTGGACCTCTAATAAGGTTAAATATTATTTTTTTATTGTATTTTTACTAGTTCCTAAGGTTATGTATACTCAGTCTGTTTTTTCCCTTTGTTGTACAGAATGGGCTTATTAGGGTTCTCTAGAGGGACAAGACGAATAGGATAGATGTCTACATGAAGGTGATTTTATTAAGGAGAATTGACTGACATGATCACAAGATGAAGTCCCACAACAGGCCATCTGCAAGCTGAGGAGCAAGGAATCCAGTCTGAGTCCCAAACCTCAAAAGTGGGGAACTGACAGTGTAGCCTTCAGTCTGTGGCCAAAGGCCCCAGAGCCCCTGTCACATCACTGGTGTGAGTCCAAGAATCCAAAGCGGATACTATATTTAAAAATTTTCAACAAAGTAATTTGGAAAAGGTAAAACACAATTATCCAAATTAATAAAGAGATCATAAAGATAATAAAAATAAGTATATGAAATTAAAAAACTTTAATGTGAAAATTTTGTTTTATGAAAAGCTAAAACAAAGAAACAAAACAAAATTGTGAGAGGTCCTTGATGAGATAGATCTAGAAGAAAAAAGGAAGAGAAATTCCATAGTAAATAATTATAAGAATATAAACATGACATACCATCCATTCAACAGAGATGGACAGGATAATAAAAGGCTATTTTGCCATAAAATTAGAAAATTGAGATTAAAAACAGCTAAGAATATTTTACAAAAATTGAATAAAAAAGAAATAGAAAACCATAATATCACTGGAATCAGCAGTCTAAAAAATCTTCATTAAGTAAATAATTGGCTGAATTGTTTTACAAAGTTGTTAGCCCAAGTTGTCAGAGAACAGAGCAATATAATTTCTATAAATAATTCTAAGGTATAGAAAGAGAGGGAAAACTCTCAATTTTATTCTGTAACACCAGGAAAACTCAGATGCCAAAGCCATAGAAGACAGAATAGGAAATAAATATTATGAGGAAATAAAAAAAATTTTTTTAAACTCCTGTCCAGTCCACCAACCTTACAAAACTCAAGAAGGTCAAAGTTGGGGCAACCATGTTTTGCTGTTCACAAAATTCCATTTCTCACTTTCCTAATGTAAGATGATGCTGGGAACTGAACACTCAGCCAGGAGGTACATTTCTCATCCTCTTTTAGTGCGTGATATATTAAGATGGAATTGACCAATGAGATGTGAGTGTAAAGGATTTATACCTCTTTCAAACTTGGCTCATGAAAAACTGCAGCTCTGCTCATCTGCGCTCTTTTTCTCTTTTGATTGGCTGGAATAAAGGTAGCCCTCACCAGACACTAAATCTGCCAGCACCTTGACCTTGAACTTCCCAGCCTCCAGAAATATAAAAAGTCAATTTTGGGACCTTTATAAATAATCCAGCCTAAGAAATTTTGTTGTAGCAGCAGTAAAATCCCCAGACAGTATTCAATAACTATTTTCTAAATGAGTGAACAGTAGTATTTCCAAAGCATATTCAGCTATATTCTAGTATTGTTATTATTCAAATATTTGGTACTCCTATTTGTGTGTTCATTAAAGTAATACTTTCATAATCTATAAACAAATAGGCTGCTTCTAAAATTCATCTATAAAACCTATATGAAGCATTAAATCTCTCACGGTGAGTTTGTTTATAAATAAGTAATACAGTTTATTATTGATTTTGGATCATGAAGTGGAGAGCTTATTCAGTGTAACAAAGAAATATTGGACAAATCTAATCCCAGAGTCTAAGTTTTTAGAGAGCTTTTATTGATTTTCTCTATAGTACATCTGTTTTTTTCCTGTATTAATTAGCAATTCTCCTAGAAGACAAATTTTATGTCCAACATAATCTATTTTCTTTTCCTTCAGGAAATTGATATCCAGCAAAAAAATGACTGAAGCCTGCTGAGATTACTACACCAATGTGACTTCATCACTTCCATATACCACAGATGTATTTTCCATGTCTAGTGAAGCAAAACGTTGTCTAGATTAAAAAAATACAGAAACTGGGGATTCATGGGCAAGATGGCTAAGTAGGAATAGCTCCGGTTTGCAGCTCCCGGCGAGACCAGCTTTGGGGGCTTCCACTTGGACCTCTAAACTCAATTGTCAATTTTTTTTTCTTTTAAGTTCTTTTTACTTTAAGTTTCTGTCTAAGAAAAAAAAAGAATGAGTTCATATCCTTTATAGGGACATGGATGAAGCTGAATACCACCATTCTCAGCAAATTAACACAGGAACAGAAAACCAAACAGTGCACATTCTCACTCATAAGTGGGAGTTGAACAATGAAAACACATGGACACAGAGGGGTACATCACACACTGGGGTCTGTTGGGGGATGGGGGAAAGGGGAAGGATAGCACTAGGACAAATACCTAATGTAGACGATGGGTTGATGGGTACAGCAAACCACCATGGCACATGTATAACTGTATGTAGCAAACCTGCGTGTTCTGCACGTGTATCCCAGAACTTAAAGTATGATAAATAAATAAGAAATAGCCAATAATTCATATCATGAAAACACAAAACTTACCAGTTTAGATAAATCTATAGCCATACTCAGAATACTCCAGTGCTGTAATAGCACTATATAAATCTTTTGCTATTCTCTTAATGGCTTAAAGTCTAAAAGGTCAAAAACATCAATAGCTATCCTTAGTGTTGAAAAACTCACAAAATATAAAAATGTAAATTAAGGTAATTAAAATATAAATTGTGATGGGGGAATATCTAGAAATATTTTTATGTAAAAAAAAAGTTAAGTTGTTATTAGCTTAAAATAGTCATTATAACTAAAAGACTCTTTCAGCTCCTTGGTAATCATACACACAGAAATACGGTAAGTATGCAAATAAGAGAGAAAGGAAACAATGCTTAGCACTGCAAAAAAACCACCATATCACAGAGATAAACATCAAGAGAGGAAGAATGAAACAAAGGATTCACAAAACAATCAGAAAAATGGCTGGAGTAAGTCCTTTCCTATCAATAACAACCTTTAATGTAAACAGATTAAATTCTCCAATTAAAAGATAGGGATAAATCAGAAGCCAACATGGTGAATTAGTATCCAAGATGAAGTTGCTTTTGCCTCCATGCTCTTCAATAAATTGTGCTGAAAAATTGGAATAGACAAATGCAGAAGAATAACACTAGACTGTTACCCCTAACCATATACAAAAATCAACTCAAAGTGGATTAAAGACTTAAATGTAAAATTTCAAACTATGAAAGTACTAGAAGAAAACATAAGGGAAATGTTTTACCACATTGGATTGAGCAAGGATTTTTAAATAAGACTTCAAAAGCCCAGACAACCAAAGGAAAAATAGACAAATGTGATTACATTCACTAGAAAGTTTCATTTTGGAAGGATAAATAAGTTCTGTATTGCTTACTTGAAAAATTGCTAACAGAATAAATTTTAAATGTTCTCACCATAAAAATGGTAAGTGAGGTTATAGATATGTTAATTTGTTTGACTTTATAATTTCATGAGAATCTGAAGATATTGGAACTCTCTTGCAGTTCTGATGGGAAGATATAATGGTTCGGTCACTGTGGAAAACAGTTTGGCATATCCTTAAAAAGTTAAAATAGAGTTATTATATGATTCAGTGATTTTGTTCCTAAGTCTCTACCCAAGATAAATAAAAACATATGATCACACAAAAACTTGTACAAGAATGTTGATAGTCACGTTGTTCATAATAGCCAGTAAGAATAAACAACCTAGATGTCCGTCAGTTTATGACCAGATAAACAAATGTGGTATAGCCACACAATGGAATATTATTTGGTCATAAAAAAGGACAGACATACAGACACATGTCACAGTATAAATGAACCTTGAAAACATTGTGCTAAATGAAAGAAATCAGTAACAAAAGACCACATAATACATATATGTTTCCAAACATGTGAAAGTTATACAAATATTGTATGATTTATTTACATAAATGTTTCAGAATAGGAAAATTCATAGAGACAAGAAGTAGATTAGTAGTTGCCAAGAATAGATAGAGTGGGGAATTGAGAAGTGCATAGGTTTTTTGAAGTGAGGTAAATGATAAAAATGTTCTACAATCAGATAGTGATAATGGTTGTACAATATTGTGAATATGCTAAAAGTTATGTAATTGTAAACTTTAAAATAGTGAACTTTAAGTTTGATAATTTTAGCTCAATATAAAAACACTTTTTTTCTTACCAAATATCAGTTTTCAAATATTGTTACATTTCCTTGGTCTTACTCTCATTCTAGCTAAAACAGGAAGCTAATGTGTGTCCAGCAAGATTCTTATGAGAAATAAGTGACATAACATGCAGGATGTGGGAAGTTAACTCAGAGAGCTTGTGTGGAAAATAGGCAATGAGTTAGGGTTTTCATTCATTAATGGATACTATCTTCTGTCAGTACACTGAATGTTTCTAGAGCAGGGCTCTCTAACCCCTACTTCGTGACTGGCACTAATCCATGGACTGTTGAGAACCCAGCAGCACAGCAGGAGGTGAGCAGCAGGCCAGCAAGCATTAGTGCCTGAGCTCTGCCTCCTGTCAGATCAGTGGGGTATTAGATTCTCATAGGAGCATGAACCCTATCATGAACTACACATGTGAAGGATCTAGGTTGTGAGCTCCTTATGAGAATCTAATGCATGAAGATGTGAGATGTAACAGTTTTATCCCCAAACCATCCTCATCTAACCCCCTGTCTGTGGAAATACTGTCTTCCATGAAACCAGTCCCTAGTGCCAAAAAGGATGGGGACTACCGTCCTAGAAGATAGTGACAATATCTGCTTTTACTTACCACATTTTTTCTAGCATTACAAATACGGCCTTATGCATATTAGGTTTTTTTTTAATGTTGAATGTAAAAAAAAAAATCTGTGAATGTTGAATAATGTTTTTATATATGCCCTCTATAATTAAAAACAGAATATGAAATTGGCTGAATACATTTTTTAAATGTAGCTCTACAAGTGTACATTCTGATGGATGCTTTCATCAACAACGGAGGACTACGTAGGTAGATGAATAAGTAACTCAAACTTAGATCTCTATTTTAGATGTGAAATTTTACTGAAAAGGAGAGCATGCCTGATACAAAATATGTGGCAGATTGATAGTTATCTTCCAGTAGTCAATCTACGTTTCTGCTGGTAAAGTCAAGTTTTAAATGATCATGTGATCACCCAAATAAAATCTTCTTGTTGGTTGAGAGATGAGAGAAATGGAGACATATTGAACTTGGATCACAAATGGATACCCTGGGTTAGGGAAGGCAAGCAGAGTTGTCTGGCATCTTAGGATCTCCACCCTCTCTCTTGACTAATTTGTACATGGAAAAAAATACATACATAAATTTTTTAAACCAATTCTCAGAAATCTTACAGTATATGAATAGACTCTGCTATGCATTTAATTATAGAAATGTCCTATGTCTTAGAATTTAAGTCCATGCTACCTAATATTCATGATCAGAAGATCCTAAGATTAACCTGGAGTATTTGTTAGAATTCAAATTACCAGATAACTCTCCTAGAAGTTCTGATTATTTGGAATAAAAAGGAGCACAGTTATCCGTACTTTTGATAAACACAAAGTATATTATTTGGTCATCTTTGAAAATATTTTTAATTGTAATTACCAAAAGTATTTATGTATATTAATACACTACTGAACAAAAGAAAAAAATGTTTTAATAAAGATAATATCATTTAACATTTTATTGAGTGAAATAGGTATGATTGTAAATTGCATTAGGTTTTACAATATCAAACACATAACTAAGATAATAATTTTTCAAACTATCATTGAATAATTGAAAGTAGAAAATAAAAGTTATTTAATCACAGGTTCTTAGGGTCAGAAAGAGTCTTCAACAGCTTATGTTCCATCTGATGTGCTACAGAAGGAGTCAACTAGTCATCTAAAAATATCAGGTTCTGATTGAGAAGATGCTAGTTTTTGTAGAATCCGCCATAAAACAGGATTACAATAAGATCCTCAGCACTTGCCATAATGACTAAATTCAATGTTTTCTTTACGTTCTCTGAAAATAAAAAAAAGAGAAAAAAAATAATTTATTACAAGAATATTTTTTAACTCTCTGGATATTGTACAATATGCTTCTCAACAAGGAAGATATGAACATAGAACAGTTTGGAAAATCTGTGCTCCAATTCTATAAGCAGTGGGATTTCAATTGTTCCCTGCACAAGTTCTCTTGCCATCTGGGGCTACCTGGCTAGGTATGCCTAGTCTTGACTCAGTCTTGAGATCTGCTCAGACTCAAGACAGGAGATTAAAGATTGTCTTATGTGTGGTTTCTATAGACACAAAAAACAGTTTGAGAATTAAATGTGCAAAGATTTCATGAGAGGAAATATCTGTAAGAGAAAATGTGAAGGGAGGGAAGAAGGCTGGCTGAACCTTTAGACTGCAAACTCTTTCAGAAAGCAAGAGGCAGCAGACAGAAAGGGAGGTTAAGTGGAAGTGTCCTGGACTGCCCTGAGCTCCAAGGAAGGTTTAGAGGCTGTCACGGAGTCCAGGTGACAAAGTGGATCGTCATAGGAGTACCCCTAGCATTAAAGGGCCCAATTGTGATGGATTTCTGTATTAGATTTTTTGCTCAGTGATACTTTCTATAGATTGGAGCTGCATCATGGAGATTATCATTCGGCACTGGGGCTTTGGAATTACATTATTACAATCACTAGCTTACCATTAGAAATTCATAATAATTAAATTAAATTAATTGATTTGTACTTTTACAGAACATTTATTAGAGTTATGCTGAGAGGTTAGATATGAAAATACATTTAGAAATGCAAATTTAGAGAAAGGTACAAGTGTGTTCCTTTTATTTTTATAGTTAGTACAGTTATATTCTATATAACTTAGACTTATACCCAAGTCATTAAAAACATGAGTTCTCCTATAATTTTGTGATGTTTTCTTTATTACTTTAGAGAGCTAATATTTAATCTTCTGTACTTACAACTTTTCACTGCAGAAAATGCATCTATTTCTATAAGTCCGGCCATTGGTTGCACAGACTAGATCCCTTTCTTTGGTGCAATAATATGTGTGATCAGCATATAAATCACAGTTTGGCTGTTAAACATAAAGAGAAAACATAGAATTTATCAGATAATTAACTTTTTGAATAAAATATTCTTTATTGCACATGTATAATGCTAAACAGTACATCAAAATAAAATAGCTGTATTATATATTGAGATTTTAAAGCCATACAAATGACTGAAGTGATCTGTATAATTTAGCCTCTCTGCATCCAGTTCTCCTTGTACCCAAATCAACTATTCCCATTATTTTGTATCATAAGAAATTATAGTACTGAATTTTATCATTCCCTTGTCTTTCTCTATGATTTTTCTTCATTCATATGTATTCATATATGTGTGTTTGCATATATCTGTATAACCATATAGATACAGTTATATATATTATGTGTTGTCAGCAGTATTGGTAATTTACAAAAAAAAAAGTAGTGTCTGTATTCTTACGTAATCTGCTTTTTAAATGTTTCTGTGACCTTTATTCAGATGTTTAGAACTGTAGTTCATTTTCTTCACCTCTATGTAATATTCCACTATGTGACTATATGAAAATTATTATTTCATTTGCCCTTATTTGTATAATTTTTTAATCTTCTTGTCTTACTAGGATGACATTTATACTATAAACATCCTTTAACACATACTAGATGGTTATGTACAACAAGACTTAAGCCAATTAAAGAATTTTTGAATAATGGGATACTTTTACCTTGTTTATAGTGCCAAATCATTTTATATGGCTGGTAGACTCTACTTCTTAACCTTAGTATAACAGGAAGACAGGAAATTTCTTTTGATTGGCTTTTTAAAATTTTTGTCTTTCCTTTTTGAGGAATCATTCTGTTATACCTTTTGTTTGATGAACTTTTGCTTTTTAAATTTACAATATAAGAAAGTTGAAAGATTTTTCAGCTTCCATTTTAATCAGTACTAACTTACCCCCTTGCGAATCTCTTTTGAAGGTGCAAAAGAAGTTTCTGCAACCAATGCATAAAGGACAAATTAAAATTAAACAGCAGCAGGGGGACAGGAAACATAATTTTTTATGGGAAGTGCATGTACTTCTTAGCAACAGAAAAATATGCAAATTCCTTACTTATGACCCTAAAGGTAAAAAGGTATACTTTTGTGGCAATGTTAACACAATACATTCATAAAATAACTTCCAGTCTGGAAATATTGTATTATTCCCAAATTAAGATCACATGTGACAAATACGTTTATGAATTGTTTAATAATTCCCCAAATCTCCTTTTGGAGGCACTATACTGGAGTTTTTTTTTCATTTTTTTAGATGAGACAGCTGAGTCAGACAAGTTAATGCCTTGTATAAGTGCCTTAATATGAATAAATTAATTAGTACTCAGCTCTAATATAAGGGATCGATCCAACATCTCACAGTTACTTTATTCTGAAATTCACGATCCACTTTGAGCTTTAAGAAAGAGAGATAACTTATCAGCAGAAGGATCAGTGAGTCTTCTTACTTTAAAGACCTTGACTTTAGTACACTAAGCGCTGACAAAAAATCAGATTGTTAAGGAATACAGGGAAATGAGAAAAGCAATTCACTAATTAGATTTTATATAAAGACACTTATTCCCTGTTTCATTTCACCAGTTTAAAGACGGCAAATCCAACAAAACAGGCCCTTCTTTCCTAGGTTATAGCAGTTATTTACCGCATTTTCTAAGAAATGTAAAATTCTTCATCCAGGACTGAAAAATTTACTCACCAGAGTAAAGAAGAAATCCCAAGGCAATGATGAAAGTAGCTTTGATCCATGATGAGAAGAAATACATTTTGTCACGTCTGTGGATGAAACCTGTAGAAACATTTCAGACACATAGAACAGGAAAAAATTACCCATTTATAAGTGAAAGTTTCTTACAGATAAAGGAACTATTATTACCCTCCAGATTACTAATCATGATGGACTCTTCCCTTCATTCTTCCCCAACCTTCAGGAATAGCAAGACATGACACGTGAATAGAAGGCTCTGAAGGACTTGGAAACCCCAGGAAAAAATTCTCTTCACACATTTAATAAAAAGCTGTTCACTTTCTGAACCCTTTGGGTTAGCCCACAAGGAGCCTGGCTACATTTAAGGAAATATTCACATTGAAATCTCAGTTTTTCCTTAGAAAACAGAAGCAGTTATTTCAGGAAGGATGAATCTGGAGCAGTCCTCACAACAAAGAGACACCAGGGCTGTGAACCCCGACCCTACCCATCTAAAACAGAAAAGTGGTGGTAAATGAGACCATCAGCTCTACAGACTGTGTTTATTTCATTTACCTTTTCGTTCTCCACCACCTCTACCTAGCTAAGGAGTCTCCTTTATTGATCTGTTGATGAGCTTTGTGGGGGTAAGACAGGTAGATGCCCCAGGGCAGATAAGACACAGAGGCATGAAGAGTTCTGCCTGGAAGCTGTGAAGTAGCTCCTGTGACATACCTCTCATTTTTCTCAGTAGATCTTCCCTCAGCAGGAGGTTTGAAATAATTTGATCTGATACATTCAGAAGTAATAAGAGTACTTAGAGATCCAAGTTAGAGAGCAGGAGTGAAAGCGTTCCAAGCTGCTGAGTTGGAAAAAGGCAACAGCATAAAAGAAAAAGAAAAATGAATTTGGGAAATTGTAATTAAATTAGACAACCTTAGTATTTTGCAACCTTAGAAACACATTAAATTTAATTGCAGGTTTAGATTTTATTAGACTTTTTATTTTGAAGTAAATGTAGCTTTACATAAAATTTTAAGTACAAATGCAGAGAGAGTTCTTGGGTTTCCTCTTACCAATTTTGTAAATGGGAACATCTTGTAAAACTAGAGTACAAATTCATAACTGAGAATAGACATTAGCTAGAGACATTTAACCCATGTCCATTTCCACTGTCAAGATGGTGAATCAATTGTTTGTGCCTAGGGCCTGAGTAATGATATGTTTGAAAATCTCTCAGATGACTCTCAGGGCAGTCACTGCAGAATTTAAAGTAGAAAGAGATTTAATCAGAGTAATTTTATCTTCTTCACAGTCTGATTTCTGGAAAAAGCATTGGCAGTTGAAAACCCTGAGTTCAAATTTTTATCTACCACTGAATAATCTTGACATAATATACAGGGTTTCTTTCTTTCTTTTTTTTTCTTTGATATGGAGTCTCGCTTTGTTGCCAGGCTGGAATACAGTGGAGCGATCTCGGCTCACTGCAACCTCTGCCTCCTGGGTTCAAGTGATTCTCCTGCCTCAGCTTCCCGAGTAGCTGGAATTACAGGCATGCACAACCATGCCCAGTTAATTTTTGTATTTTTAGTAGAGACGGGGTTTCACCATATTGGCCAGGGTAGGCTGGCCTTGAACTCCTGACCTTGTGATACACCCACCTCGGCCTCCCAAAGTGCTGGGATTATGGGCATGAGCCACCACACCCGGCCTATTCAGACTTTCTTATCTACAATTTCCTAATTTTATGTGAGTATAAGAATTTATATCTCATAGGTTTGTCATAAATATAAGGGATACAATATAAAAAGCATAATTAGTACTTTTTACTTAATTTACTTAGATTCCTGGGCACTTTCACCCTCCCAAGACTAAACAAGGAAGAAGCTGAATCCCTGAATAGACCAATGACAAGTTCTGAAATTGAGACAGCAATTAATATCCTACCAACCAAAAAAGTCCAAGACCAGATGGGTTCACAGATGAATTCTACCAGAGGTACAACATCAATGGAAAGGACGTCCACTCAGAGACCCCATCCAAAGTTCACCAACTTCAAGGACCAAAGGTAAATAAATCCACAAAGATGGGAAGAAAGCAGTGCAAAAAATGGGAATCATCCCTAACTCATTTTATGAGACCAACATACCAAAACCTGGCAGAGACACAACTGAAAAAGAAGATACAGCATGATAACTTCATGAAGCATAAGGCTGAATTCTCCAAAAACCAGAATGCCTATTCTCCTCCAAGGGATTATGACTTCTCACCAGCAAAGGAACAAAACTGGATGGGGAATGAGTTTGAGAAATTGACAGAAGCCTTCAGAAGGTGGGTAATAACAAACTTCTCCAAGCTAAAGGAGCATGTTCTAACCCAATGCAAGGAAGCTAAGAACTTTGAAAAAAGGTTACAAAAAGTGCTAACTAGAATAACCAGCATAGAGAAGAACATAAATGACTTGATGGAGTTTTTAGCATAAAGAGCTGTTGAATTTCGTTGAATTCCTTCCCTGCATCTATTGAGATAATCATGTGCTTTTGTCTTTGGTTTCAATAGCCAAATCAATTAAAAACTCTCAATAAACTAGTTATTGGTGGAACGCATCTTAAGATAAAAAGAGCTATTTATGACAAACCCACAGCTAATATCATACTGAATGGGCAAAAACTGGAAGCATTCCTTTTGAAAACTGGCACAAGGCAAGGACTTCTCTTACCACTCCTATTCGACATAGTATTGGAAGTACTGGCCAGGGCAATCAGGCAAGAAAAAGTAATAAAGTGTATTCAGCTAAGAAAAGAGGAAGTCAAATTGTATCTATTTGCAGATGACATGATTGTATATTTAGAAGAACCCATTGTCTCAGCCCAAAATCTCCTTAAGCTGATAAGCAACTTCAGCAAAGTCTCAGGATACAAAATCAATGCAAAAATCACCAGCATTCCTACACACCAGTAATAGACAAACAGAGAGTCAAATCATGAGTGATCTCCCATTCACAATTGCTATAAAGAGAATAAAATACCTAGGAATACAACTAACAAAGGATGTGAAGGACCTCTTCAAGGACAACTACAAACCAATGCTCAAGGAAATATGAGAGGACACAAACAGATGGAAAAACGTTTCATGCTGATGATTAGGAAGAATCAACATCATGAAAATGGCCATACTGCCCAAAGTAATTTACAGACTCAATGCTATCCCCATCAAGCTACCATTGACCTTCTTCACATAAGTGGAAAAAGCCACCTTAAATTTCATATGGAACCAAAAAAAGAGCCTGCATAGCCAAGAAAATCCTAAGCAAAAAGTACAAAGCTGGAGGCATCATGCTACCTGACTTCAAACTATACTATAAGGCTACAGTAATCAAAACAGCATAGTACTGGTACCAAACCAGAGATATAGACCAATGGAATATAACAGAGGCCTTGGAAGTAAAGCCACACACCTACAACCGTCTGATCTTTGACAAACCTGACAAAAACAAGCAATAGGGAAAGGATTCCCTGTTTAATATACGGTGTTGGGAAAACTGGCTAACCATGTGCAGAAAGCTGAAACAGGACCCATTCCTTACACCTTATACAAAAATTAACTCCAAATGGATTAAAGATTTAAATGTAAGACCTAACACCAGAAATACCCTAGAAGAAAACATAGACAATACCATTCAGGACATAGGCATAGGCAAGGACATCATGACTAAAACACCAAAAGTAATGGCAACAAAGCCA
Organism: Cacajao melanocephalus; assembly: GCA_963573385.1. NCBI lineage: Eukaryota > Metazoa > Chordata > Mammalia > Primates > Pitheciidae > Cacajao > Cacajao melanocephalus. Next base: position 609 of record CAUYLG010060163.1, on the reverse strand, counting down.
AAATAGACAAATGGGATCTAATTAAACTTAAGGACTTCTGCACAGCAAAAGAAACAATCATTAGACTGAACCAGCAACCAACAGAATGGGAAAAATGTTTGCAAGCTACCCATCTGACAAAGGACTAATATCCAGAATCTACAAACAACTATAACAAATTTACAAGAAAAAAACAAACAACCTCATCAAAAAGTGGGTGAAGGATATGAACAGGCACTTTTCAAAAGAAGGCATTTGTACAGCCAACAAACATGTGAAAGAATGCTCATTCTCACTGGTCATTAGAGAAATGCAAATCAAATCTACATTAAGATACCATCTCATTCGAGTTAGAATGGCAATCATTTAAAAATCTGGAGACAACAAATGCTGGAGAGGAGGTGGAGAAATAGGAATGCTTTTACACTGTTTGTGGGAGTATAAATTAGTTCAACCATTGTGGAAGATAGTGTGGCGATTCCTCAAGGATCTAGAACTAGAAATACCATTTGACCCAGCAATCCCATTACTGGGTATATACCCAAAGGATTACAAATCTTTCTATTATAAAGACACATGCACACATATGTTTATTACAGCACTGTTTACAATAGCAAAGACTTGGAACCA
>CAUYLG010060160.1:0-31657 GCA_963573385.1 Cacajao melanocephalus | reverse complement strand
GGGGGAGGTTGCAGTGTGTTGTGATTGGGCCATTGCACTCCAGCCTGGGCAACAGGGTGAGACTCTGTCACAAAAAAAAAAAAAAAAAAAAAAAAAATAGACAGAGACACGATTCTTGGTTCCCAACTTCAAGAGGTTCACAGACCCTGGCGCAACCATGAACCCAGATTAAGAGCCTTGGCACAGCCCAGCAGCTATCCACCAGCCACTGATTGGTTGTTCCGCTGGTCAAAAGCCTGGCTGATATGATCTGTGTTAGGGGTCAGTGAATGGGGGAGAGAGGACATGGACTTTTCTAGGTTTTCCAGACTTTGTCTATCTGGTAGGTTACCATAACACGTAGGCCCACCCAAATACTCTGCCTGAACTATGTACATGTGAGATCTGCCTTTGTATTTTATTAAGCACTGAAATGATGAATCTGCACAGTTTTGTGAAGTCGCAAAGATACTGTCCAGCCCAATACTCAAAGTTCATGCTACAGAAAGAATAAATAGTCTTTCCTTTTATCAGAAGATGGTTCTGTCTGCCTTGGCCATCGTGATGTCAGCTCTAAGACTTGCATAGCACTTTACCCACCGCAAAGGGCTAGACATTCAGAATCTCATTGGCTCAATGTAAATAGCTATGAAGGGTTGTTTCCTTCACTTTAGAGATGAGGATGGTGAGGCTAAGAAAGGAGAGATGGAGTGGCCCCAGATGAAATACTGGGCAACAGCAAAGCAGGGACTCCGAATCCAGAATGTAAAACTCTGAGTCTCATGTTCATCCCCCTTCTCTACATTTCTAAGAAGCTCCTAGATCAAAGGCTCAAATATAGTAACCACCCACCTCTCACTCATCTCTAATTACCCACCCTCTTTCTAAAGAGATTTTCATCTTCTTTCCCTATCTGACGATTAAAAAAAAAAGGTTTGGGTTTAAATTAATTTTTTGGAATTATAGGGCCTATAAATTATAATGAAATAAACGGCACTTTATATATACATATACAAAAGAGATGATGATGATGATGATGTATGTGTGTGTGTGTGTGTGTGTATATATATATATATATATATGAGAGAAAAATTAATTTAGATAGTGGAAGCTAAATGTCCTACTAATTCTTTGCACTTCCACACTAATTCCTTTATTTTAGGAGTTCATTTTTCACTCAATCCCACTGAAACAAATGATCACAAAACTGAAAATAACCAGATGAGCCTCTCCAAACCACAGCCCTCATTCCTCTGTCCCAATTCTTATTCTGTTTTACATACTTTAGCCTATATTTTATTTCAACAGCATCAGTGTCCTATGGAAGAAAAACACGACTTGCCCAAATCCTGGAATATTACAAGCCAGAGTTGCTCAAGGCAGCTCACCTAAAGGCTCTGCTGGTGATACAGACCCAGCTGGAAAGAAGGAAAGAACTGGAATTTCACGATGTGCTTTACAGGTGTTGCAGGCTGATGAACTAACCCAGCGTATCCCCTCTGTTCTCCTCCTTCCCTTTAAATAAACCAAGTGCGTAAATGGAAAAAAGAGCTGATTCTAAAGGTTCAGAGGCCAGAAGTCAAGCTCAATCCATCTTCAGAAGAGGGTAGATACATGAAGCTGTGCCAGGCTGAACAAGCCTGTCAAACCAGGAGACAAACAGGCTAATAAATTAGTACTACTAAACCACTGAGCTGCGGAGCCAGAATCCATCCAATAGGCTGCCTCCTCTTCCAGCTCATTAACTATTTGAGATTACCATCATATTGGGCAGTAGCCTCTCAGCTGGAAATTAAATTAGCCTAGCTATAAACCCGAAATGTAGACGGGAAAGTGTCTGATGAGTGAGCAATCCTGGGGAAAAAAACTCCACCACCAAATGCTTGCCCAAACTCCATCCTCAGGCACTCCAAGCTGGTCTTCCTTTACAATGTCTCTTTTGAACAACAACAAAAGGAGTGAGACTTTCTTACTTTGATGATCAGACAAAGCACAGTAAACCAAGGTTGCACACACACACCCCACCTTCCCTGCAAATGGTCTGTGCAGAGGGCTGAGCTCAGTAAGAAGGGCGGCAGGCACTAATTGCACACTCAGAACAGGTGTGTGCCTGCAGAGCCACCTCTTAATTACCAGGTTTGGCATTTTGGCACCGGCAGCCTGGAACTGAATGCTGGAACTGAGCGGCCAATGGGGCTGTTCCTATTGTAGGTCCGTGGAGCTGAGAAGTGGAATTTCTAATTATATGGCTTCAGCCTAATTAAAGCCTCCATCCAGACAGGCAGAAAGCAACCAGATTTGAGGACGTGGATCCTGGAACACATCCTGACAGGATCTCCAGCCCTGGTTGTTTCTTCTGGGTGGCATCTTTTTTGATCACCAGCAAAAGCAATTTCTGTTTAATGGTATTAAACAGCATCTTACAATTCCCACTTCTGCGCTGACATACTTGAAAAAGAAAAACAAATGCACAGGATAAGCTGTACTGGTTACCCTTTGATGTCATGATGGTAAGCCTTGCTTACAAAATTCTCGATCTCCCTCATGCTGTCACTCGCTTCTGTTGATTCTTCCCTGCACCAACCATATTTTCTCATAGGAACTTCCTTGCCTTTTCACGTGCATTCCTTCCGCCAAGATCTTCTCTCCCATCTGGTCTGCACATGAACTCTTATTCATCCATCAAAACTTCACTCCCATGTCACCTCCTCTCTGAAGCCTTCCCAGTGCAGCTCCTCCCTGCCTAGACAGACTAAAATTCTCCCTCTGTAGGATATCTGTTTTCTGAACTACTTCTGTTTTTACATGTGTCATGCCCGACTGTACTTTGCCGTCTCACCCTCTCCCTTTATTCTCAGGCTCTACCGTCTGTCTCTGCAAAGCAGTCAGGGTTTTTCTAAAATGTAGGACAGGTCCTGTCCCTTCCATTCACAGAGCCTCACACACACTGGCATCTTACACTAAGACCTGACTCTGACCCTCTCAGTCGTTATCTTTCTACTTTTTCACCTCTTTAAAAAGGCACTCCTCCCCAAAAGCATAAGAATGATATAATGGACTTCGGGGACTCGGGGGGAGGGTGGTGAGTAATTAAAGACTATACGCTGGGTACAGTGTATACTGCTCGGGTGACTGGTGCACCAAAATCTCAGAAATCACCACTGAAGAACTTATCCATGTAACCAAGAACCACGTGTTCCTCAAAAACTATTGAAATAAAAAAGCCCCTCCCAATCTCCAGTCTACAGTGTCCCTTTTCTCCGATCACCCTCTCCCACAAAACTGTCTATCCCCGTCACTCTTGGTGACATAATATTTTTATTAGTCTACTTGTTTATTTCTTTGCTGCCCATCTCCCTACTGAATGTAAGCTACAGGAGGGCAGGCGCAGTGCTCATAAAATAGGCACCCAGGCTGGGCGCGGTGGCTCACACCTGTAATCCCAGCACTTTGGGAGGCCAAGGCCGGCGGATTATGAGGTTGAGTTCGACACCAGCCTGGTCAATGTAGTGAAACCCCATCTCTACTAAAAATACAAAAAAAAAAAAAAAATTAGCAGGGAGTGGTGGCGCGTGCCTGTAATCCCAGCTACTCAGGAGGCTGAGGCAGGAGAATCACTTGAATCAAGGAGGCGGAGATTGCAATGAGCCGACATCATACCACTGCACTCCAGCTCGGAATACAGTAAAACTCCGACTCAATTAAAAAAAAAAAAAGGCACCCAGTGATATTTGTGAAATGAACAAATCTTTGAATCCCAGAGCCTGATACAGAGTAGATGCTCAATAAATTAATGAAGTTGGTACTTAAATTCTAAGGAACAAAAGTAAAATCAGTGGACATTCAGATAGAAACCAGGAGCTAACTGGAATCAACCTGATTCCTCCCCCTCTTCCCTGTGTCCACTGCTGGTTTCCAAATGGATAGAATCAATCCTCAGGGGCTGCCCTAATGATGGTTTCCTCCAGGAGGAGGGTACACGATGCCTGTCCTCTCAATACACTCTTGCTTTTTTTTTTTTTTTTTTTTTTTTTTGGCAGGGTCTCGCTCTATTGCCAGGCTGGGGTGCAGTGGCGCGATCCCGGCTCACTGCGACTTCCATTTTCTGGTTTCAAGCGATTCTCCTGCCTCAGCCTCCCGAGTAGCTGGGACTACAGGCACGCACCACCACGCCCAGCTAACTTTGTGTACTTTTAGTAGAGACGGGGCTTCACCACGTTGGCCAGGATGGTCTCGATCTCTTGACCTCATGATCCGCCCTCCTCGGCCTCCCAAAGTGCTGGGATTACAGGCGTTCAATACACTCTTGAGTAAAGAGAAGCCAAAGGATTTTATAATTGAGAAAAAACAGCACCAAATCCAAACCAGAATGTAACCGACAAGCAGCTGGAAAACTGTTGACGGAGGTCACCTGTGAGGCAGAGTCTAAGCCCACCGCTGAACTTGAGCTAGCAATCGCTTGGAGAGCATCTCTACCTGCAGCCCAGACCGCTGCTGTCTGCTAGTGCCCCTCTCCACGCCTGAGCTTCTGGAACCTACGATTCATCTGCCACATCTGGAGGCCAATTAACCACAAACAACTCACGCCCTCGCCGACGTGCTCTTGCACTTCCCGTCTCCCAAAGCCACATCCCCAAAAGACACCATCTGGGTAAAATGAGGTGGCTTCCATCAAAGTCCTCAAAACCAACGAAAGCTTCAGTCTTGAGGAAGCCAGTACATCTGTTGCCTGGCAAATGGTCTTTTCACAGAACACAAAATAGTCATGGGCCTGTTCTGTACTTCTGTTTCCAGCTGGGACTGGAAGAAAACACCACCCTAAAAATAACAGCGAAAGAATGAACATTCCCTTGGAGGAGACAGATGGGAAGGAGACATGGCCAGGGCAGGGGGCCGCCCAGACACACTGGCAGCCCCTAACCAGTTGCCTCCTGGCTGTGTCCTCCTGAGTCTACCTCTCAGCCTCTCTTCTCTGTCTCCTCCAAAGAGAAATAGGATCTGATCAGGGCAACCCAATTCTGAGCTAGATCTGATCAATAACTGCAATCGCTTTTACATGCTAACATGGAAAGTTCCCAAACTTAAATGAGTTCCTTCACAATGAGTGATGGGCACAGGACTCAATCACGCTGGGAGTGCTGGCAAGCAGGAATCTAAAGTTTCTTTAGACTGCTCGGAATCCTGAGACAGAGGGCAACGTTTCGCCCGACCCTGCCTGGTTGAGCCAGAGAGCAGTGGCCACGTGGCATCCCCTCATCCCCTCTCTGGCTGTGCCTGCTGGCATGCCCCTCCCAAAGAATGACAGGGATCCTCTCTCAGCAGGACTGATGAAGGGACAGGAGAGGTGGCAGGGCCCACCCTGCAGACCACCTGCCTTTCCACACCATTGAGCTGGAGAAGCTGGCCCAGGGAGCCGAGCTAGGAGTTGGAGAAGAACGGCTCTCTTTCCCTCAGTACTTCAAACCACAGAATGAAGGCTCTTAGGACAGTCATCCAAGCTACCCAGGGGGGCAGCAAGGAGAGGGATGTGTGGATTCCGCAGGGGCAATGAGTGGGGAGGAGGAATCATGTCCCAGCCATGTTAGCAAACACCATCAACAATTGTTTTTTCCTTTGAGAGCCTTACTCGAATCACCCAGCACAGCTAAATGTGGTTCATCTTAGAAAACCATCTACGTGTTTTCTTGCTTTCTCTGTCTTGAAATAACAAATATTTTAATTTTCCTTGAAAATAATTTGAATTCACAACTTATATAAAGCTTGTGAATTTCTCTGGTGTAGGAGCTCTGCTAGATTGAAAGGCTCCCTTGTCTGTAGGATAAAAGCCCTCTCTGGCCAGGCATGGTGGCTCATGCCTGTAATCCCAATACTTTGGAAGGCCGAGGCAGGTGGATCACCTGAAGTCGGGAGTTCAAGACCAGCCTGACAAACGTGAAGAAACCCCGTCTCTACTAGAAATACAAAATTGGCCAGGTGTGGTGGCGCATGCCTGTAATCCCAGCTACTCAGGAGGCTGGGGCAGGAGAATCGCTTGAACCTGGGAGGTGGAAGTTGCGGTGAGCCAAGATCGTGCCATTGCACTCCAGCCTGGGCAACAAGAGCGAAACTTTGTCTCAAAAAAAAAAAAATCCTCTCTTTAATGTGACACTCCAGCCTCTCCATCTCCCAGCCAGCCTCCTGGATCCTCTCTCCTCCAATCCCAGGCCCAAGCTGCAGTGCTCTTCCGTGCTTCTCTGGACCTTTTCCCCATGGAACTTCCCTGCCCTGAATGTCTTTATCACCTTCTGGGACAACCAGCCAGCAAGCTCCTATCCATGCTTCAGAACCCAGCTGGCTGTTGGCCTTTTCTCTGGGCCTCTTTCTCTCTCTCTGCTCCTAGAGCATGTCTCACTTTGTTCTATACTCCTCTCACCATAGCCCCTTGACTTAGACGGTGAGTTCCTCGAGGATTTGGACAGTGGCTTACTTTGTTTTCCCAAATGCCTGCCTACTGCTTGACCCATTCTAGGTGTTCCAAAACTGTCTGGTAGACAAAATCATGAATGAATGAATGAATGAATGGTAGACAAGACTATCTTCCACTAGTAGTGCCATCTAGATGTTCTGTTCAGCCCCTGGCAATAAGGCTGCTCTTCTTATTGCCTGATTTTCACAAGGCTGCACAGAAAGAGAAGGTGGGTGTTAAATTTCCCTTTAAAAGATACGTAACTTTATAGGAAGGGAAGTGTGATAAGAATGAAAAGTTAGTCGAGTACATGCGATAGGGGATCCTCATCTGGTGTGAAACTGTTCACCTGCCGATCATGTGAAATGCCCTTGGCAAACGCCTCCTGCTCAGCAAGGGCTCACGTAGAGGTGAGCAGGTGATCCACGCAGGTGTTAGAATTTCCCCAAGTATGGAGGATCTATGGTAAGTGTATCAGGAGATACTAAGATAACTACGGCAAGCTTAGAGTGCTTGCAGGAGAAATCCAGATACTCCTGTAACTTTAGTTTTATACAAACAGGTAAATCAATCCCCATCTCTGTCTGTTAAAAGGTTCCACTCGCCTCCTTTCCCAGTGACACCTAATCTGAAAGTTTCCTTTGCTTCCGGTGCTGTGTGAACTGCAGAACACTTTTAAGTGTTCCCCTTGGCCACACAAAAGGGCGAAAAGGCATTTTTTAAAAAAAGTTATTGGCTTTGTTTTCAGCCCAAGGCAGCCAACGTTTACATGTGGCACTCACATTATTTAGTGAAGACCTCCACATTACACCCAGGGTGAGCAATCATCTCGGTGCTAGCACAACAAAACATACACAGACCACAAGGGCTACATGATGCCAGGCAGGGTGGAAAAAAGCTTCACCCTTTCCAGCACCATCAAACATCTTGCTCCGTAAACACCACCGACACAGAACACTTACCTTTGAACACAGACTTAAGCTGCTTGGAGGAAAGCTGAACCTGCAATTAGCCTGCTTACAGAATAACAGCAAGAGGACGCCTACTAAAGGAGCTTTCGGCAAGACCCGACTTGAAATCCTCATCAGCGAGTCTGTTCCCCTGGCCTCGGCCTCAGCCTCAGCCACTTTTTATCCAGGGCCCTTGATTTACGGCAACTCCATTTCTTGTTCTTTATTCTTTTGGCGGCAATCATCTGGGGCCGGGGGAGTGTGCGGCCATATTAGGTTTGAGATGGCATCACGGTGGGAGATGTGTGGGAGATGAATAATTCAAACTACAGGAACGGGAGGCCTACTCCAAGGGGTAAAGGTGGATGGAGAGAGAGCAGGAGCACAGGATTAGGGTCAAACTCTCAGAACTGCAAGAAACCTCAGAGACCTGTTTGGTTAATATGGCCCGAGTTGGCATCTGGATGGACACAGTGGCTCAGAATACTGGTAGGTATGAATGAGAGGAGGATTCTGTACTCATGTGGAAAATGCTAGGTGAAACACACATTTATTTCATGTATAATCTCCCTTTAGCTACAGTATTTCTCAGGGCCTTTAAAATGCTAACATGGAACTCTTTTTTTTTCTACACTATACCGCTATACCTATTAATTTTTCTTTCTTTTTCTTTCTGAGACAGAGTCTCACTCTGTCACCAGGCTGGAGTGCAGTGGTGCAATCTCGGCTCACTGCCACCTCTGCTTCCTGGCTTCAAGCGATTCTCCTGCCTCAGCCTCCTGAGTAGCTGGGATTACAGGCACCCACCACCCTGCCCAGCTAATTTTTGTATTTTTAGTAAAGACGGGGCTTCATCATGTCAGGCTGGTCTCGAACTCTTGACCCTGTGATCCGCCTGCCTCGGCCTCTCAAAGTGTTGGGATTATAGGCGTAAGCCACTGTACCTGGCCTGAAACAAACATTTATTTACTTTAATTTATAAATAAATTTTTTTGTTTTTAGCTACAGTATTAATCTTTTTTTTTTTTTTTTTGAGACAGTCTCACTCTGTCACCAGGCGCCAGGCTGGAGTGCAGTGGCGCAATCTTGGCTTACTGCAACCTCCACCTCCCAGGTTCAAGCAATTCTCCTGCCTCAGCCTCCCGAGTAGCTGGGATTACAGGCACACGCCACCACTCCCGGCTAATTTTTTGTATTTTTAGTAGAGATGGGGTTTCGCCATGTTGGTCAGGCTGGTCTGGAGCTCCTGACCTCAGGTGATCCACCCACCTTGGCCTCCCAAAGTGCTGGGATTACAGGCATGAGCCACCGCACCCAGAAGAACTTTCTCTTCACTGAAAAAACCTGGAATAGTGGAACAGTGCATCTCAACATGTGACCCACAAACTGTCCTGGAGGAGGTACACACAAAACCTGAGAGGAAGCATTTAAAACTATGATAAGTAATTTGACATTGTGACAGTATCCAAGGCCATGATCAATGAGCTCACTGGCCAGTGTGTGTGTGTTGCTAATTGTGCGGCAGGAGGCACATGGCATGATCTGTGTGCTTGTCACATGCAGTAGGACAACATATCGAAACACAGTGATTTGGGAAAAACGTGGTCCTACAGCAGAGTTGGCTGGGCACTGGTTTAGGAAACACTTCTGGGTCCAATTTCCATGGTATACAATGGGTATTCTGCTGACACCAGAATGACAGAGTGACTTGAGTAGGTCCACCACAAAGTATCCACAGCAAAAGGCTAAGCCTAAGATTTGCCAACTGGGAAACCTGATAAAAGAAAAGACAGGGAACTAAAAAAGTAAAAACTAGACGCATGTTACTGAAAACGATTTCATCACCGTGATTCTGATTTTAATTGGCAGCCAGCTAAGCAGACCTGCACACAGACTCATCTGAGATCCCTACAAGCGTATAAAATGAAAAAGTCAAATAGATAAAAGCTCCTGCCGGACTCTAACAAGATGAACCGGATAGAGGAAATTTAATCCTGAAATGTGCATACCTGAAAAAAGTAGGAAAACCGTTTGCAGCTCCCCACTCTGATAACAAAGGAGAGAAGCAGGCCAAGTGTGAGACAGGAAGGACCAGGGAGGGTGGAATGTGGGAAGGACAGAAGATGCCCCATTCACAGGCCCAGGGGCTCACCAGGTCCAGCCAGTTGTTGCCTTGAGAAAGGCAGGCATGGCACTGTCAGATCCTTTATAAAAGTACCAGGAAATCTGGATTTGCATGTGAAACCTCCCAATCTGCCAACATAGCCAATACATTTGCTTTTTTTTTTTTTTTTTGAGACAGAGTTTTGCTCTTGCTGCCCAGGCTGGAGTGCAGTGGTGCGATCTCAGCTTACTGCAACCTCTGGCTCCCAGTCCAAGCGATTGTCCTGCCTCAGTCTCCTGAGCAGCTGGGACCACAGGCATGTGCCACCACGCCCAGCTGATTTTGTATCTTTAGTAGAGACAGGGTTTCTCCATATTGGTCAGGCTGGTCTTGAACTCCTGGCCTCAGGTGATCCACCCTCCTCGGCTTCCCAAAGTGCTGGAATTACAGGTGTCAGCCACCGCACCCGGCCAAATTTGCATGTTTTAAAATCCCATGAATATTTACTCTTGGCTTCATTTATATTAAGTTCAACAACAGGCAAAACTAACCTGCAGTGGTAGAAGGTGAGACAGTGGTTGGATGGGGCCAGTAACCAGAAGGGGATGCAAAGGTAGCTTTGGGGGTTCTTGAACTGCCACTTCTTGATCCTGGCGCTTGTTATCAACGACATACTTGTATGTTTGCTTTGTGAAAAGTCATCAGACTCTGCACTTCTGATTTGTACACTTTTCTGTAAGTATGTAAATACAAATTTAAATAAAAACTCAAACCCCAGAGATTTATAAACAATGTAATGTCTGAAATTTCTTTCAAACAATACTGGAAAGAGATAACTCCACACCTCCTTAGAAATGATGGAGGGGGCCAGGTGCGGTGGCTCACGTCTTAATCCCAGCACTTTGGGAGGCCAAGGCAGGTGGATCATCTGACGTCAGGAGTTCGAGACCAGCCTGACCAACATGGAGAAACCACGTCTACTAAAAGTACAAAATTAGCCAGGTGTGGTGGTGCATGCCTTGGGAGGCTGAGAGAGGAGAATCGCTTGAACCTGGGAGGCGGAGGTTGCAGGTGTCGAGATCGTGCCATCGCATTTTAGCCTGGGCAACAAGAGCGAAACTCAGTCTCAAAAAAATCAGAAGTGATGGAGGGAAGTCTTGGTGAAGGTGTAAAAATAAAGCCATGTCTAGAAGTGGTTAAGAGAGTGGTGTTCATATAACATGCTGCCATCTCTCTGAGGTTTCTCCTTGTGTGTAGGGAGAGCTCAATTAACTGGAGCTTCAAGGAAGAGTATGTCCTGCAGAGAAGCAATGCACACAAGCGTTCTTGGCACAGGTAAGGGGTGGTGACTAGCCGGGCTAGCAGCTGCAGAGTAAGGGCCAAGTTCTCTGTGGAGTGCATAAAGTCAGGGTGGGCCAGGTGTCTTTATATAACACATTTTCATGCACACCTGCTGGGGACGGTATAAAACCTGGTGTCTCCACGGGAGGTGGGGGCTGGGTGTTCATGGTGTTGGACGATGCAGCTCAGATGCAATGGGCCACAGAGTGTAAGGTGTGGAGGGTGTCAGTGTGATCCCAAGAGCTGAGAATCTGAGTGGCGTGGTTATGGGGCAGGTGGGAGAGAAGGGATGAGTTGGTAGATGAGGGGATGGGAGGGGACCTCGGTCAGAGAAGAGGAGTCAAATGCACAGATGTTGGGGCAAGGGCTACAGGGATGGCAGGAAAGTGCTGGTTTGGGACACAGATGGTGTGGTTGAAGACTGCCACCATCGTCATGGACATCAGAGCAACAGAGACAGGCTAGGAACGAGTGTGGGGGGTAAAAGAGAATAGAGACAGAAAAAGGGATGAAAAAATCAAATCTCGGAAACGCTTTTAAGTGGAAAAGTCAAGAGGAAAGAAACAACAGGAGAGATGGCTTAAACTGGTCCAGAAGGAACATGGCATTGAATTTCAGCCAGGCAGACAGCCTCCGAGTTGTGGAGTTTGAAGGGCCCTCAGGGAGGCATTCCCTTCTTCTTAGGTCCAGGAGGTAGAGCCACCTACAGATACAGCTGTATGACCTTAGGCAATCTCTATGAGTTTCCACTTCCTCCCTTGGAAAGTAAGGGAAATCACACAGGAAGCATCGCTGTTAAGATTAAGTAAGCGCCTGGCCCACTTGCCTGCACACAGCAAGCCCTTGGATGAGGCTTGCTGAGGCTAAGACATATTTTTTCCTTTTTTATTACACAGTCACTGACTTTCTGGCCCCCTTCTTGTCTCCTTAGCTCTCTCTGGAAAGCTCCTAGAAAGGTAAAATGCAAAATCACACTTTACAATTTGTACTATCTTATCTCATGCTTCGGCTTCCTCCTAAAATGGTTTTTAGATTTACCAGTGATTTCGTAGGACAAATGATTTCAAAAATTAAAATTAAAAATCGGGCTTAAATTGCCTGCAGATCTCAAGACCGTAGATTTCAGTCTATCAACTAAGACAGGTTTCCCAGGGACAAGTTCATGCCTCCTGTACTTTCTCAGTGCTTTAAGTGCTGCTTATACTTGAAAAGAGCACCAGATAAGAGCAAGTGCTCCGATGGGATTTTTGAGGCAGTAAAACTACCCTGAATGCTACTCTAATGTGGGATACAGGTCATTACACATTTGTCCAAACTCAGAGAATGTACGATACCAAGAGTGAGCCCTAATGTAAATTACAGACCCTGAGCGATGATGTGTCAATCAATGCAGGTTTATCAATTGCAACAAATGTACCAGTCTAGTAGAGGATGTTAATAGTGGGAGGCTGTGCATATGTAGGAGGGATGGGTATTTGCGAAATTTGTGTACTTTATTAAATTTTGCCTCGAACCTAAAACTGCTCTGAAAATAAGGTCTGGGCCTGGCGTGGTAGCTCACACCTGTAATTCCAGCACTTTGGGAGGTTGAGGAGGGCAAATTGCTTGAGCCTAGGAGTTTGAAACCAGCCTGTGAGACACAGTGAGATCTCATCTCTACAATTTTTTTTTTTTAATTAGCCGAGTGTGGGCCAGGCATGGATGGTGGCTTATGCTTGTAATCCCAGCACTTTGGTAGGCCGAATCTGGCAAATCACCTGAGGTCGGGAGTTCTAACCCAGCTTGACCAACATGAAGATACCCCATCTCTACTAAAAACACAAAATTCCCCGGGCAAGGTGGCGCATGCCTGTAATCCCAGCTACTCGACAGGCTGAGGCAGGAGAATCGCTTGAATCCGGGAGGCGGAGGTTGTGGTGAGCCAAGATCACGCCATTGCACTCCAGCCTGAGCCAAGAGTGAAACTCCGTCTCAAAACAAAACAAAACAAAACAAAAAAACAAAAAAAAAATTAGCCGCGCGAGGTGGTGTGCACCTGTAGTCCCTGCTACACGGGAGACTGAGGTGGGAGGATTGCTTGAGCTGGAGAGGTAGAGGTTGTGCCACGGCACTCCAGCCTAGGCGACAGAGCAAGACCCTGTCTTAAAAATTTTTTTTAAAAGTGCTCAGTAAATTTTTGTTAGATGAATGAAAAAGTAAACATAATTTATATGAATGTATTATTCATCGACTATAGAAAAGGATTTTAAATGGTCACCTTTGGCTTCCTCCATTAATAAGTATTTTAAACCAATGATAAGGTAATGATCGCTTCACTGCCTTACTCTCTCTCTTTACCCCATCTCTTCCCACATCCATCCACCCACCCACTTGGGGATCTTCAGTGGGAACAGGATGTTTACTCTGTGTATCTGTGTCAACTGGCAGCACTAGCATATGCTAAGTGCCGACAGACAGACTGGAACAATCAGAGGAGAGGGCACAAGGGACCAGCCCAACAACACATCAAGAGGAATGGCTGAACCCAGCCTGGAGAGTTGCCGGTGCACAAGGCCAGGCCGGCAGGGAGAGGCTGCTCAGCTAGGAAAAGGCACCAGGAGAGATCTGGAAGAGAATTACTGGTCTCTAATTGTGTGCTCTGTGTGTTTCTCCCCAGGGAGATTGTGCTTTAATGGAAGTGAGAAAGAAATCTTGTATTTCTTCAATACCCCATGCAGCAATGTGCAACGTCTTCTGTGCACTTCCTGCCTTGCGCTTTTCATACGGGTCATTCATCTACACTGGCCTTCAGAAATGCAAGGAAAAAGGTTGCTTCTTTCAAATCCACAAGAGTTCTTGGCGCCACCACGGAGGAAGCCTATCCACAGAGGCTGGGGCGTTTGTGGGCTGAGTGGGTGGGCTTGTCAGTGCCCACGAGGAGATATCCCCTCTCGCCTCTGAGGCTGTCCAGGGGAGCGTTCCTTCCCCTGCTCTGGGCAGGGGCGGCTGCAGGGTCCTGTGCTCAGGGCTTAGGGTTAGGAGGACAGGCCTGGAGTGTGTGAGCAGCGGGGGAGGTGCCGGGGCGGGGGACGGAGCACTCGGTCTGAGCCCAGGTGAGATTCAGGGATAGGAGGGGGCTCGAGAGTTACAGGCCTTTTCCTTTTTCTCCTGTCCTTTCCATCCCAGCCCTTCCCACTTTCTCTCCATCCTGTCATTTAATGGCCCACATTATGGAAATGAAGGTATTTTCTGTTGTCTACTGAATCTGCGGAACCGCCTTACAGGCCCCCATTATAGAAGTGGGTGGAAAGAGGATTATCCATTTCTTTCCCCTAAGAGAAAAGGGGGCGGGGAAAAGGGAGAAAAGAAAAGTGCTCGTAGCAAACGGATTCACTTTCTTGCTAGCAACCTCTCCCGCTTCCCAGACCCAGAATAAGGCCCGAAAAAGCCGGGGTGTCCTCTCCGGCTGTAAAGAATCCACTTGGGCCGCTGTCCCGACAGCCGGGGCTGCAGAAAGGCGAGGCGGGCTCTCTGCAGGACTCGAGAACCAAACGTTCAGAAAACAGACATCTCCGCTCCAGAAGGCAGGAGAATTTGTGCAGGAAGGTGTAGACAGGACAAAGGGAGGGGAACGAAAGGAAGAGAGCACGACAGATCGGCTGATAGGCTCGACTTGGAAAGCGAAGGCAGCTCAGGACCAAATCAGCAGCATGGAGTCAAAGCTGAGCGGCCGAACTGCCCGGCCAGCCTCGGCAGGGGCGGGGCGCGCCCGCTCAGCCCGCCTCTCTGGGCGGGGCTCTCCTCGCAGGAGAAACACCATTGGTCTCTCGGCAGCCCCTCCACCCACTCAGCGCGAAGATGGCTCCCGCCGGCACCGCCCACCCCGAGCGCGGGCCACTCTGCCAGGCCCAGCCCCACAGGTGAGGCCGGAGGGCGGGGTTGGTCACGTGGCCACGGCCACGACCCGGAGGGCAGAGGGGCGGGGAAGGCGGCCCCAGTCCCAGCCGCCGGCCCTGCCCCCTCACGAGGAAGCTACGCCATCTGTCTCCGGCTCAGCGGCCCCCAGGCTAGAGGAGGCGATCCTGCGCGACACCAGGGCTGCGTCGACTGATGCCCGAGGCCGAGCGGCTCGGAGCCTTTTTCCCTGCCAGTGGCAGCGCTCCCGGCCACCCTTCCGGAACGGGCTGTCCAAGCCAGCGCCCCTCTAGCTGCCGAAAGGAGCGGACACGTGGCAACGTCTGGGACCGCTGGGGCCCTGCAGGACACTTCCGTCCCCAGATCTGAAAAAGGGGGGCTGCTCTCCTCCAAGCTCCATTCATTAAACCAATACTGTGATTTTCACTGCTCTTCCCAATGTTTTTTTCACTCTCCATTTGCTTCTTAAACCTCATATTGCCCAGAACCATCTTTCAGCATTTTATGGGTTGCTAAGCAAGTATAACCGCGTTAAGTAGTGTGAGGCAAAGACTTGGGAGAAAACAGGGATTCTGAATCCTACGTGTAAGGTACTTCATGGACACACACGGAATCGTTCACATTCTAGGCAATGGCGTTCAAAATAGTGACCCCTTGGCGAGAGAGTCTGGGCTGAAACACAGTCAACTTGATATTAAACCAGTCTTAGTTTTTCACATTTGCCGTATGTAGAACAAAAATATCTTACTCCAAGGATGTATGGTGTGTGTACTTTTTTTACTGTCCAGAAAATATAAACTTCTCTCAGACAGTCCTCTTTAACCAGCTCTAAATCCAAAGAGGCGCTCTTATTAATTTTTACGAACAGCAGTCTTTGGGAGGCAAAAACTGCATTACAACTTTGCTATTTAAATATGTTTCATCCATGACACAATGAAGTACATTTTCTGAATGACCCAGTAACAAGCTATTTTCAATATTTTTCAGGTTACAGAAATGTGTATGAAATTTACATTTAAAAGAACTTACAAAGGAAATTAATACCACTCTTATCTATGTACAAATAAAATTAATGGTGGGTTTTATTAGCATTGGCAGTGTTTTAACACATAAACTCTTGGCTGCAATAAAAATTATTTATTATCATTTTATTAAGATGGTAATTGGTTCTCACATCCTAAACTTTTCCCCAAATCTCTTGACAAGAAAAATCAGAAATAAAAATCAACATGCACTAACATCAGTTTTATTTGATGTTAGTTTTATTTTGGCATAGTTTGAGAGAAATCCAAGAGTTCCAACAAGGTAATGTTTTAAATATATAAAACATTTCATGCTCTACTTACAATTAGTTTTCAAAGATATCAGTATCTCATTTCTTTTCGGTCATGGCAAGTGTTTTCATTCGAAGTAGGCAGCATATTGTTTTCATTACCCTTGAAAATATGCCACATACTTGGGGGATTCATTTTGCTGGAATTCCTGACTATCCCAACAGCCTAGGGTTGAAATTTCTCTTACTATCTGAAATCATCGACTGTTAAATGAGAGAGGTAGTGCCCTATTTGGAAACTAACTCTATTCACAGCAAAAGAAATGCTCGTTATGCTCTGCCTTTAGAGTAGGCATTTTGTGTTTCTGTCAATCAACTTAATTTCCATGTTCATAGAGTGAGAACATAAAGTATTCAAAAAACTACTGACATAGAAACCAGTCGGCAAGCAGCCTGAGTCACGTATTTCAGTTCTGAAGCTCTAAATAAACGCCACCTCCCTGATTCAGAAAACTAGCTGACTGTTGAGTTTGTCTTTTTAAAAATTCCTGGTGTGCTTTTAATTACAAATAATTTTAGTGATTCAAAGTGTCATTTCATATAACCAGAAAACCTTATTCCTACAACATATTATCAACAAAAAGGTTAATTAGCATATATATGTGGACTAAGGGTATGTGACATATTGACTTTTCAAAATACTAAAAAAAATTTTTTTTTTCAAACTAAAACACCAAACTTGAAACACAGAAGCTGTGACAGGTCATTTTAAAGTTTCAAGCAACACAACTTTAGCTGGAAAAATCTCTTTCACAGATGCTAGTCTATGCTAAATTATAAATTTTCAATTATCACCTTCCATTAAAAAGCATAATCTAGCTTAGCCAACATGTAATTCCTAATTGCAGTTTTCTATTTTGATAAATACTTTTTAAAACAGGTACTGCAACCTAATTTTTAGAGACCTGTTCAATAATAACGTATCATTCGGAAGATAACAAATGTAATCTAATTCATATATTATAGCATTATATTTATCTAAAACAAATGGGTTGCTATTAAATTTTGACTATTTTATTAACTCTGAGCATCTGGGAAAACACTTATGATTAGGTTAATTTATGTTATATTTTCCCTTCAACTTGTAAAAGATTAATCAACCATTTTATGGTCTAATTTAGGTGCCTAATTAAAAACAGAGTTCAACACATGCTCCACTGTCTTGCTAATAAATCTTGACAGCTTTGTAACATGATGGTTTGTATTTCAAATTGTTGCATACAAAGGTAGATTTTTTTTATCTTCACCCAGCATCTTGGAAGTGAGTTACATACTTGGTTTAAACTCTGGGACTGAGAGAGTGCAATTACTTCAAAATGGATTATCCCCAATCAGATCTTTTCTTAAATTTCCTTCAGTGAAGACAGAAACAGTCTTTGCTACCAGGTTTTCTGAAGTAGACTAGAAAAATAGGGGGCAATTTTGTTTTCTCGGCATTTGTTAAATTTAAAATGTAGGGAAAATTGCCATTTTCAGCTATTAGCCTTCAAGAGAGAGATTTCTGAAGTTACAGGGTTTTCTAATTTCATTCTAAAGGAATCTGCTGAAAGTGTTAGCTATAATTTTCTGCTGGTTAATCAATACAAGTTAATTATTCATGAACTTGATTTGGGGGCACTCTATGTTTTACAAATAAATTAATTCCAAGAAGTTCTGGAACACATCATTTAATCCCACATCCTCCCAGCCTTAAAAAGGGCAAATGGCAGAGAATTAATCTCAAGAGGGACACTTGCTATGTTTTCTCTGTCTGGATGCTTGAGGGATTTTTTGTCATTTTAGTGACTCCCTTGCTTCTAACCGTCCTTTGCACAAAAATGAAACTGCCACAGTTGGTGTGATTATCCTCACATTAGTTATTAACCAACGTTAGATGTAGCAATTAGCCTGCTTGGGGCTGATACTCTTTTAAAGTGAATGACAAAATCTGCAATGTGCACTGAGACCACTAAAGGCATGTCAGAAAGCTGTCAAACTCTTCTAAAGCAAACTCAGTTTGGGACCCATGCTATATGATAAATACCCTGCTTCAATCACTTAAGCGAGGAAGCAAAGCACAGATGATCTCTGGAGCAGGACTGCCTGGGTTGGTATATTAGCTTTGCCACTTCCCAGCTGTGAGATCTCGGGCAAATTGCTTAACCTCTCTGTGCCTGTGTTTCCTCATCTGTAAAAGTACCTACTTCACGGAACTGTAATGAGGATTAAATTTGCTAATCCTGTAAAACTTGAAACAGTGCCTGGCACATAGGGAAAACATTCGGTTAGCGTTAGCTACCACCATTACTATCACACACACACACACACACACACACACACACACTATATATACTTTGTTTAATGTTCACAGCATTAAAGTGTCAGCTCATTTCGTATAACCCAGAACGGAAAGGGGAACCAAGGTGGGAGGGTTTCTCCCGCTGTACGGTCTAACACACATTTTTGTATAATAAACAATAATTACACGATATTTGGCTAACTTAATTCCCAAACTGAGGACATTGAAATTTAAGAATGTCTACCAATACTGGGGTAAAATCACAAAGAGAAACTTTAAAACTTACAGATTTAATTTTTCACCATTCAAAGTTTAAATCGACATCCCAAGCCTAAATGGACAGGGCAGGTGTTTTCTCCACCTTCGCACATGTGAAGTTCTGAACCACAGCCCCATGTGTCTCAAACACTATGGGGGCCAAGGAACAGAAGGAAACGGCCAGTTTCACCAGCCTGCTTGATAAGCCCCTCTGTGGGGTCTCCATCGGTGTCTGCTAAGTTTGGAAGGCCTGATTCAAGAGGGCTGCATAATGAATTGGTAAAGTCAACCCAGAAGAGTCGTCCTCGCAGACTAAAACCAACTAAGATCCAGTGTGGATGGACAGTCCGTACTAGCACGTCTGATTTTTGCAGGGTTAAGGAGGTGGAAAGGCTCCCACATTTTGACCAGTGGCAGGGCAGCTCTGAGCACCACCTCGGTGGGTTCCATCTCACCATGACCCCTCCGGATCCGGCTAATGGTGTCTCCTTTTGCCAAGTGAAAGGAAGAGCAATCAAATTCCGAGATGTCCTGCAAATCCGCCAGGCCCTGAGCTACCGGTTAGGCCACTAGCAGGGCTGTATATCAAGCGATTAAACCCATTAACGACTCACAGAGACAGCCACGACCTCGTTCTCTAACAGCTTACGATGCTGATCCTTAGACTCAACCATCCGTGCCCATCGTTTTTGTCCTTAATGCCTTCAAAATGTCTCCCCACTCTCAAATTCTCTAGTTCTTAAGGACTTGTACCAGGCTTCTGAATTGCAACTCTCCCCGGTTAATTACTATTTGTACTCTTCTCCAGTTGGTTGACTGACTGCAGGGACAGAGCGGAGATACAATGGAGCACACCTCTGGCACTAAGCAAAGCTTGGCAGAGAGGAGAGAAGTCCAGCGAGGGCGAAGGGTGCACTCTGGGCACCAGATTTTAGGTAAAGCGCTCTAGGTCAGGAGTCGCCTCCTGGCGTGGTCTGTTTAAAGTTAAAAACGCCGCCTTCAAAATCATTGTGACGTCCATACCTTTGCCCAGACATCCATCAATTATTCTAAATTAAAAAATTTTAAGTAAACAGATAGCATTTAAAAAATTTTTTCCCCCTTGGAAAATATCTACCAACCCTGCGGCCGCGCCGGGCACTGCTGGTGTAGTCCAAGAACGCAGTGTTTGGGGCCAGTTGCGGCATTTGCAGTGGGCTCCCACAGCCGCCGGGTCCGCCGGGTCAACGCCGCGGGCCCTGTGCCTCCTGGTCCCGGGAGTCACGCTTATCAATTCAGGGAGATGGCTCGGGAGGACGAAAAACCTCCCGCCTCCCGCGTCCCAGCTAAACCCTGGCACCACCCCCACGCCCAGGTCCAGTAGCCGTGCGTGGTCGCTCGCCGCGCAGCCCCCCGGGCGCAAGTGCCCACCCGAACCTCCCCGGCTGCGCTCTCCGCTGCAGGCGCGTGGCCAGGGTTTCCATGCGACTTCGTTCTTCATTCAGCGTTTTTGAGTCAATCAAAAGGAAAGTGGCAGGTGGAGGGCAGCCTCCTAAAAGACTGCGTGAGTTTTCCTGTGGGGATTTCCATAGCTTGCCCCAGGTGCTTCAGAACTGCCTGACATTAAGGGTTCAGTCCTTTTCTTGCCAGTTCCTCCCAACCCGGCCCCAAGTGTGTCTGATCTCAGAAAATCCTAGGCTGCCTCCGGGCTCTGGCGGGTTCCACCTGGAAGGGTGCTAGTTATAGCCTGCCACCTGGCTCCGGAATCACTACCCCAGGAAGTGGGGAGTGGTGGTGGGAGTAATAACAATACGATCGATGACAATAGCTAACAATTCGAGCGGCCCTCACGTGCCTGCGAGGCAGTTGACCTTACCAGCCTATTCACTCTCCCCATCCCTGCTCAGAATCTGCATTATTCCCACTGCACAGATGAGAGCACCGAGGTTCACGCGACTAACCAGGACATGAATCCAGGCGTCGGACTCCAGAGCCCGCATTCTTATCCACCAGTATCCCGAGAATGCGTCACAGCCCGGGAACGGTGGGAAGGGTGACTGTCACGGCTGGTTAAACCTCGAGACTTAGGCAACTCCTGACAATAATATAAAACATTAAGGACAAAGGGGGATAGGGTAGGACGACGCTGGGAAAGGAGCGGTTTTAATCCGCGAGGTCAGCCCACTTTTATTCTCCATCCCACCCAGGTCCCGATCGTGGGGTGGGGACAGGGAGGGGGGGTTCAGTTCTCTTCTCCTCTTTTGTTTTCCCAAGTCTCGAGCCTCTGTGAAGCTAATTGGGCCTGGAGGGGTGCCTGAACGTCGTGCTGGCTGGGGTTGCGGGTGTAGACCCCAACGAAGAGGTGGGGGCCAGTACCTGGGCCCCTAGTCAGAGACAGTTATCCGAGGCCGGAGTCTAGACCTCTTGCCCACTCGCGCCTTACCCGAAGCCCAGGCAACCCAGCAGTTTACCCCCAAAGACCAGCAGCTGCGGAAAGCAGTGGGCAGGGGTCGTGATTATGACCCCGGGGCCGCTGTCCCTTTGGAACATGACCTGCAACCCGACTCGAGAACAGAATTTCCGGAAACCGCGACCTCGAAGCAACCCTCATTTCTCAATCAATGGGCCCCGAATATTCTTTGCCCCGGACGTGTAAAAGCCCCGCGGAGACACGCGTCCTTGCTTTCGCTATCCCAGCACCGAGGCCAGGGAGGCGGAAACGGGCGGCGGTGCCCGGGGGCCCGGACGCCTTCAAAGCCGCGCGCCGCTCCTGCCGGTTGCAGTGCGCGCCTTTGCCCGACAGGGACCAGCACAGCTCCATGCTCCGCGCGCCGCCCAGGCGGAGGCGCCCGACCACCCGCCCAGCTCACCCTCCGAGCCCAGGCGGCTCGCGAGCGAAGCGGGTCTGAACCCCTTGGGGTTCCGGTAAGCAAGCGGACTGTAACAAAAAGTTAACAGACTCAGCGGCCTGGGCGGGACGCCGTCGCCCCCACACCCTCTCCCCATCTGGAAAGCAGAAGCTGCTCTAGAAGTTGGTTGAGGGTGGAGACCGACCAGAGGGGCGCAGAACATTCCCAGCCTCTCCGGCTCCGCGAGGAAAAATTAAAACCGAGTCATAAAATACTATTAGCCTCGGTACTGCCATGGTTAGAGAGTGGCTCGCTTTGCCGAGCGCGGTCTCAGTAGCTGTCCCTCTTCTTTGCGGCGAAGTCGCCTGATTAATTCCAGGGCAACATAGACCACTGAGCTGCCAGCGCTCTGCGAGAACTTTCTGTGGGTTGTGGCGAGAAGCGAGCGGGGCACACCCCGCACCGCACCCGGACAGGATGCGCGGCGCCACCGGCACGCAATCCGCGGTGGTTTCCCTGCCCCACCCCCAGTGGTCCGAAGCTGTAACCCTACCATTTCCCTATCGTTCTCCTGGTTTCCCTTCGCTCAGGGTCGGAATCCACGCTGGAGCCCCAGCCCCTGGCGGGGAAACTCACCGATACCAAGCGAGGCCCTTGTCGTAGCTGCGATCGAAGAAGTGGGGCTCGGCGCCCACAGCGCGCACGTCGGGGTGCACGCGCAGGAACTCCAGCAGCGCCCGCGTGCCGCCCTTCTTCACGCCGATGATGATGGCCTGCGGCAGCTGCTTGCTCCCAGACCCACTGAAAAAGCTGGAGATGGGGCTAGGGGAGTCCGGCGCTTCGGGACTCTGCTCCTCCTCCGGGTTCGCAGCGCCCTCGGCCATCTCCTTGCTCGCAGCCAGTGTAGTGGCTGGCGGTGCCCCGAACGGCAGCCTGGGGGGCGTCCCGTCTGGAGCCGTGGCCAGGGCTGGCGAGGGGTGTGAGGCGCGCGAACCCGAGCCCAGCAGTAGCAGCCTCGGCGCGGCGGCGCAGGAGCCGGCGCACGAGTACAGGAACATATAGAGCCAGACGCAGAGCATGGCGAAGAGCAGCGCGAGCTTCCTCCTCACCGGCGGCGGGGGCGGCGGCGGCTGCGGTAGGAGCCGGCCGGGGACATCGAGGCAAGATCGGCCGCCACTCAGGCGCTGCCCCATACGCTGCCCGCGGGCGCAGCCAGGGGCATGGCTCAGCACATGGCGTGGGTCCCGCCGGGCAGTGAGCGCAGAGAGGGTTTCCCGGCCCGCTGGAAGCCCGAGTGGCTGGGTTTATAGACCCCGCGTGCCCGCGGCCGCCGCTGCTGCTGCTGCTGCTGCTCTTCCCCAGGTGGCGGCGGCAGCTGTAGCGGCGGCGGCTCTTGACATGTTGCCCGGCAGGAGCTGCAACTGGAACTGAAAGTCGGGAGGGCAGTAACTGCTGGCCGAGGGTCTGCTCCTGGGGCGCGACGACGCGCTCGGAGCCAGGAGGACGTTGCACTCCCGCGCCCTGGCCACTCTAGACGGTGCGCACTGCCGCAAGCCGGGGCTGCTTCCTCGCAGTCCTAGGAACTGAGCCTCGAGAGCAGCCCCGGCACTTCCCTGCAGAGGCTGCGGAGGGGAACTGCGCAGGAAGAGAGCTGGGGACAGAGGTGGAGTGGGCGGTCCTGGCTTTCCAGAGTGACGGGCTGCTCTACCTACCAGGAACCCCGAACATCATGCAAATATGGGCGCTGCGCCGAGCGCTCAACAGCCAACCCGCTCCCGGGACGTGGGGGTGTGGAAAGGCTTCTGGGCGGTGTCGGGCGGTCGGGGATTGCCATTGGCTGCGGAGCAAGGGGCGGGCCCAGAGGGGCGGAGTTAGGGGCTAGTGACAGGAGCAGACGGTGGGAAGAATGCTGCATTGACCAAGCGCTGGGAGAGGTCCTACCCTACAAAGTGGTGCGTCTCCGCACCCGCACGCATTTCCGCACTCTCTCCCTAGGAGCCGGCCTTGGCTGTAGTTGCCCAGATGTTGGGACGCGAGTCTCCATCCAGATGTTTCACAGGAGATTTCGTGATACTTACGTATTGCAGTGTAGGGAGGCGGTTGGAGAGGGGAGAACAGGGGCAGAGATGCACTAGGCATTGGAACCCGCCCAACCCACGCCGGGGACTCATTCGGAGGCCTGTCTGGGGCAGGCATGGGCATGGAAGTTTAAGTACAAATCGCTGTCAACTCGTGCGTGTGTGTGTGTGTGTGTGTGTGTGTATCTTTCTTATTCTTTGCCAGGTGTTGCTCTCCCTTGGCCTGCTGGTTAACTGGGATCAGTGTAAAGTGTCCTTAAGAAAAATCTCCAGCCTTCCAAACTGCCGAAAATAAGTTGGGGAAGGGAAAGGAGAGACCGGAGAAATTAACAGGAAGAGAGAGTCTGGTAAACAAAAGTTTCCTGGTCGAAACGTGTGCGTGGGAGTCACGTGTAGGAAGTTTTACCTGATATGAGTTTGTTGGAGACGTTAGCTTTGAGAAAATTTTCCATCTTCTCCTTTTCCCTGAATAGATATAAAGCCAACATTTGCCTTAGTTTAGGAGACATTTGATTTGCTGACTTGTGACACTGATTATTTCGTGTTGCCATTCGCTACCCCCTTTTTTTTTTAAGTTAAACATAAGTTTGGAACAAATCCATCACTGAGGTGCACTTATTTAATAGTGAAAGTCTACTCGAAGGCACCCCCAACCCCATTTTCTTTGGCAAAACGACCCACCCGGGACTGGGGCGGGTAAGCCCATCTTCCAAGAAACAGTTGGGGGAAGTGCGAGTGAACGGTGCGGCGCTTTGCTGAATTCTAGCCTAGGCGTTTGGAGTTCGGAAGCTCGGGATCAAGTTCATACTGGTCTTGTTCAGGAAGTTTTCGATGCCTGCAACCCAGCCTCTGCGGGGCCAGAGGGCCTCCAACTCCCGGCTGCAAGCGGTTCCGGGGACAGAACATTCCTTCCGACTCCAGAGCGACCCCCGGGGCTGTCACCCACGAAGTGACTCACCGGGAGCCGCCGCCCGCGCTGTACTGCACTGACTGCGAAGGCGGGCGCAGCGGAACCGACCTGAGCCCTGGTCCCTCGACCACGCGGTCCAGGACCAGCTGCCAGCAACCGGTCCCTCTCACTCTCCCTTCCTGAGTAAATGTTCCCAAGTGTCCCCGAGTTTACGCAGCCCCACCCTGGGTCCGGTCCCCCACCGTCGGAAGCAAGCTGAGAAAGCCAGATTGACGACGTAAGCACCTCTGGTTTGAAAATGTGCTTGAGCAGAAGTAATGGTCAGAGAGGATTCAGATAGCACAGCGGTCACCACCGGACCCGTGCGCCCCGGCTGTGCTACGGGTGACTTCTTTGTAACTATTATGAGCCCAAGACGTTTCCTTATTAAACTGTTACGGGAGAAATAAATTAGGCAGAGGAGTTCCCTCTCGCTTTTATATTCTCAGCAATAACTTCTCTCTAGCTTTTCTTTCTCTCTCTCACTGGGACGTTGTGTTTGTTCTTCGCCTTGAATTTTTAAATCTAACTCATTTGTTTTAATCTTCGAAAACATGAGAACAAATACGTTTCTGAGCACTAGCCTGACTCTACTTGGAACTGTGAAGAGGAAATAGTGTCTCCGTAGGGGGTGTATTCAAATTTTATGTTATTTAGGTGAAAATTCATGTTGTATAGGTGTGTGTTAGGCGAACTGCAGCTCCCACGTGGCTAACTTCAGGCCTGCCTGGGTGTGAGTCTTCCAGTGATTTAAGGATTTTGATAATCCCAATAAAAAAGGTCCCTGTCCTGAGGATTAGTGAAGTCTAATAAGTGAGCAATTACAAATCGAGCCAGCTGAATACATTTGGCATTCCTTTTTTCCGGGGGTGGATTGAGGGAAGGAGGGAGTGGAGGTAAAGATGTGGGCGTCGGAAATTGCTCTGAGTGCAGCGAAGAGCTGAGCTCCCACAGCTAAGTCTCTGGCCGGGCCCACCCGGCGTCCATTCAATTCCCATTATTGAGAACAACAGGGAGTTCACGAGGTGCACCACCCCGCGAGGCCTTCCCTGGGCAAAGTCGGAGGGTCGTCTGGGGCCTGGACAGCGCCTGGACGGGATGGGAAGCGGCGCCAGAGGAGGATTTGGGCAGCGAACCGACGCTTTGGCCCTTTTGCCCACCCAGCTGATCCTCTCATTGCGCTCGAGAGTCACAGGCTGCGCCGTGAAATTCCCACGCGCGCGGTCGCTCTTGGTCCACTCTTGGCAGGCGCCATCTCTCCCATCCAACTTCCCATTCCGCCGATGCAGAACTCAAGGCTCAAACCTGGACAGAGGTAGTAGCCAAATTAACCGTGAACCCAGTTGGAGCGTCTGCCCTTAACCTTTGCGGTGTTCCCCACGCTTGGAGCCTGGGCATCAGCAAAATGCCACCACTAAAACCGAGGGAAAGGTTTACCTCTGATAAACTCATTCAAAATGTTTGCATTCGGAAATGTAGAAGAGAGAGAATTCTATTTCAGTATACCTCTAAGGTTTATGTTTTATTTGGGTTGGTTTATTTGGCAACCTAACGGGGGGCGCAGCTAGGGCCTCTGAGGGCTCTAATCTGGGAGGCATCCCCTCTCCTTTAGGACAGGGCAGGGCGGCCACTGGGGCACTCTCCTCTCCTTATTCCCCCAGGTCCTGCTACCAACACTCTCTGTGTAACCCCAATCGGGTCACATTAAAATTTCACATCTGTAGAATGGGAGACTTGAGCCAAAATGTCCCCGCAGTATTTTCAGCCTGAAGTTCCTCTGATTCTAGGCTGGGTATAGGAGGCTCCGCAGCTGCTGGAGCCCCGCGACCAGCTCCGCCTCCCCAGCAGCCGCCCTCCGGGGTCGAGCTCCCCCGCTACCCGCTGCGGGACCGCAAAGCAGGCATTTCCTGGGGCCGCCTGAACCGGTGGCCCAGAGCCCCAGTTTCTGCCACCGGAATCCAGACCCTCCTCCCGCGCCCCTCGCCAGCCAGGCGGCCCCTCGGGGGTTAGCAGCTGCGAGCTCGCTCCGCCTTCCTCAGCGGCGCGGGCGTGCAAAGCGGTCGGCGCCGCAGCGGCTCTGATGCCCGCCGGGAAGGGAGCGCTCTGGTCCCGGCCTCGCAGCTGCGGGACAGCCAAGAGCGGAGCCAGGGGCAGCCGCGGCCAGTTGTCTCCCCCGCGCACTGGGAAGGGAACTTGATCTCGGCCTGGACTCCCGCCGTACCTTCGCTGGGGGTTAGCGGGGAGGCCAAGGTCGTCGGAGCTCCTGGATGTCGCGGGCGCCGCGATCTCCCCTTTTCCTCCAAGGGCCCAGGGCGCTGCTGTGCGCTCGTGAACCCCTGGCCAGAGGCGGGCAGTGGCGCAGCTTGGCGGCTGCCGCTGGCCAAGCCGACCACGGGGAGGAGAAATTGCTTGTAAGAGTGGCTGGAGGCTCCGCGGAGAGGGAGGAAACGCTTCCCTGAGCGAGCTGCCACTGCGCCTTGGGAATGGTGCACTCTCCAGTCCCAGTTGGACCCTCTGGCATTGTCGCAGGAAGTATGTATGAGGAGTGTGGAAGGAGAATGTCGCAGGAAGTATATGTATGAGGAGCCCTCTGCAAACCACACTAGAAGGATGACGGCTTTTAGCTTATAAATAAGATTTTGATGCCCAGGTTGGTTTGATGACTTGTGCCATGGGGAGTAAGGGTGTGCTCTGATTCCAAATTCTTCCTCCACGCGGCATCTTGCTCTGGGCCGGAGGCTCCCTCGTCTCTTAGAGAATGGGAGGATGGGGAGGCTGAGGGAGAGGCCCCTGTTCCGCAGGCTCTCTCCTGGCTGGCTCCCGGAGGGCTGGCTGCTTCTCTTACCCGGAAGTCCAGGCCCCTCTTAGGAAGTCCTCTCCCCCGAGCCTGGCAGTCACCCTGTTCTGTTATGATTTTTCTCCTCCTGCTTCAGCCCTAGGACAGCAAAGACAGCCCCAAAACCAAGGCACTACGCCGTTCCTGGGTGTCCTCTCCTCCAGCTCTTTTGTAAGTCACATGCTCTCTATTTACCCAGCTGAGGGTGCCAGGCCTTTCCTACCAGGATCCTGGCATATGACACACCACAGCTGCGTTGCTTTTTCGAATCTGGTCAATCTGTACAACGCTTCTGAGCCTCAATACCAGCAGCCATCAGACGTCCTCCATTTGTCCTCTTCTCCTACAAATACTTCCAGTCCCTCTCTTCCTCCATGATACTTTGCCAGCATTGGAAATCCTCCAGGACAATTCTGCCTTCAAGTGTCCCGGCCTGAGCCACTAAGTTGATGGAGGGAATCATGATAGAATTGACCTGTCCTGCTTTAACCTTCCCACTCCTATGGACATACAAAGGTACCCCGCAACTCTCCTAAGTGTCCCCAGGAGGCCTGCTTTCCCAGTCTCTGAGACAAACATTTCTTAGCCTTCTCTTCTGCCAGAGATAGCATTTCTCAAAGTTTATTTGAGTACGTAGATACTAACAGGGGACGATCTATCCCTTCCACCACCAAACCTCCATACCAGTTGGCACTCTACCCTTGTCATACTGAAGGAAGCTGCAAGCTAGCTCCATGAGACTGTGAACCCCAGTAGTGTTTTGCTTCTCAGCCTTTGCCATCTCCTCTCCCTGAGTCATCTCCCTGTAGTGGACACTGATGGGTCACCAGCACTGGATCAATGAAGGACTTGCTGCCCCAGTTGCTGGCATGCTGTCAACACAGCCTCCTGCCTCCTCCTCTCCAGGATTGCAGAGAGCAGCTAGGCTGAGGGTAGGTATGCTGCTTCTCAGGTGGCCCGCAGCCAGTGACTGATGCAGAAGCTAAAGGCCTGCTCTTTCCAGCCCAACTTCAGACATCTCTGAAGGGCTGTCGAAGCTCTGGAGCTTCCCGTGGCGTTGGCAAAGGATGTTGGGCTCCATCACAGCTGGCCTTCTCCCCCTGCCCACAACTGCTTTCTCCTCCTCCCTTCTACAGGTGCGGTGCTGTATGCATCGGTTTATGCGCTTCCTGTACAGTTCCCCAGGAACCCAGCCTGCACCCCTCCTTCTCTATAGTATGGTTCCCATCAGCATCCAAACATACTCTTATGTTTTTTTGCTTCTCTTCATAGCAAAATATATGTACAGTTTTTACCTTTCACCTGTCATTTTCTTTTTATTAAGCTAGCTTTTCTTCTTCAATGATGAAAAATTTATCCAAGCCCCGAAAAGGATCAAATATGTAAGAAATACAGAATGTGACTCTCTCTGACCCCAAACTGCCAAACATGGTTTGCAATAAGCAAAAAAGTATACACCCCCCTCCTCCTCTCCTTTCTTTTCCCAAATAGCAGGATTAAAGAGCAATGTTCTGTCATATGGGTGATTGCTCTCTAACAGTGTATGTTTCTTAAGAACACTGATTACAGGTAATGTCAATTTAAAAATGATTGAAGTTATAAATGTCTCTTTATCCCTTGGAGTATGGTTTCCTAAATGATACCTCCAAAGTTAAGAAGAAAGTACAGGCCGGGTTCAGTGGCTCATGCCTGTAATCCTAGCACTTTGGGAGGCCAAGGCGGGCAGATCACCTGGGGTTGGGAGTTCGAGACCAGCCTGACCAACATGGAGAAACCCTGTCTCTACTTAAAAATACAAAACATGAGCTGGGCGTGATGGTGCATGCCTGTAATTCCAGCTACTCGGGAAGCTGAGGCAGGAGAATCAGTTGAACCTGGGAGGCAGAAGTTGCAGTGAGCCGAGATCGCGCCACTGCACTCCAGCCTGGCGATAGAGCAAGACTCTGTCTCAAAATAAATAAATAAATAAATAATTTAAAAAATTATCTGGGTGTGGTGGCACACACCTATAGTCCCAGCTACTCAGGAGGCTGAGGCAGGAGAATAGCTTGAACCCAGGAGGTAGAGGTTGCAGTGAGCAGAGATTGCACCACTGCACTCCAGCCTGGCGACAGAGCAAGACTCCGTCCCAAAAACAAACACACAAAACCAAACAAAAAACCAAAACCAACAATGCAATGCCTGTGTCTGGAGTCACCTTTTAAAACTACACATTTTCCTTGTAGACACTATTCACTCCTTAATTTTAAAAAATGGTAAGTTAGCATACATACTTATTTTCATCCCTCCAACTTAAAAAAAATAAGCAGTGTACATTTTATTTTACTCAATCAAGATTGATAATATCTGTAGTCTTAACTACAACTCTTTGAGTCCTCTATTTTTAGTTTTATGTTTATGTGACCCACAGGAGCCAAGAAATCTGAGAACTTCATTTTTGATACACTATAGTTGGCTGGAGTTCATGGAATGATTGGTTATTGTTCATTGTTGTTTGAGAAATATTCATGGATGCTGTACTTTTTGATGTCTTACCTGCTTGAGAAGGTCTGTCTGTTGCCTTTAATACATGATGAAAAATTTGACAGAGTAGAAAATCTTTGGTTATAATGTCCTATTTCTTTCCACTTAGAATTGAATGAAACTTGTTTTGTTCTCTACTGGCATAGGATGTTGCTAGTTCATTCTTTGTATTCATTCTGTAATTTCTCACATCCGTTGAATATTTGATTTCAACTACTGCATGTGTTATATCCAGTATTTCGACTTTTTTTTAACTGTTAGTTTGCATGCCTCAATTGTCAATTTTTTTTTTTCTTGGTGAGCTCATGTTCCTGGGGACTATCAGCTACTTAGCAGATCACATTTAGTTGGGAAGGACAAAAATTCCAGGCTGTAGCCTGTGCCCCCTCGATGTGATTTTTAGGGTAACAGGAACTCCGGAGTTGTCAATGGGGCTCAACTACTGCCTATAGAACCTTCTTCCCACCAACTTCAGATGACTCTGCCATCAGAGAAATTGCAAGTACCCGAGCTCAGGGTACTATTATTATTTCTTTTCTTTTCTTTTTTGAGACAGGATCTCACTCTGTCAACCAGGCTTGAGTGCAGTGGTGCCATCATGGCTCACTACAGCCTTGAACTCAGTTTAAGTGATCCTCCCACCTCAGCCTCCCGAGTAGCTGAGATTTCAGGTGTGTGCTACCACAGGTAATTTTGGTTATTTTTTGTGGAGACAGAGTCTCACTATGTTGCCCAGGCTGGTCTCTAATTTTCGGACTCAAGCAGTCCTCCTGCCTTGGCCTCCCAAAGTGCTAGGATTATAGGTGTGAGCTACCACACTCCAGATGGTACTGTGATTTCTTTCTTTTCCTTGTTTCTTTTCTTTCTTTCTTTTTGAGACAGTCTCCCTCTGTTGCCCAGGCTGGAGTGAGTGGCGGGATCTCGGCTCACTGCATCCTCCACCTCCCATGTTTGACTGTTTTTCCTGCCTCAGCCTCTCGAGTAGCTGGGACTACAGGCACATGCCACCACGCCCATCGAATTTTTGTATTTTTAGTAGAGATGGGGTTTCACAATGTTGGCCAGCATGGTCTTGATCTCCTGACCTTGTGATCCGCCCACCTCAGCCTCCCAAAGTGCTGGGATTACAGACGTGAGCCACAGCCAGCCTTTGTGATTTCTGATTGCTGCTTGCTTACATTGTAATTACATGTAGAGGAGGTGGTGGGGAAACAGAGCTCCTCCCTGACCTATTTCCTACTGTGGCAACTGGCTCCCTTCTACTCTAGGTACAATTTTTCTTCCCCACAATGAAATACAAAAATGTTCTACCTTCCTAAGGCTTCTGATGTTTTCCCCACCCTAAAGTCTGGGATCTCTTGGTTCTGCGGCATCTGTACAGTTGAATTGAAGGGAAGAAGCTTGCAAAACATGCTTTTCCAAAACTTTGACTCAAGTTATCTGCTAGTTTTAAAGCCGAATAACTTCACTAGCCTATATTTTGATGTTGGCTTTTCTGTGTCAATTTTAATTGAAACAGAATATGCCTTTCCAGCTGCATGGTTTACTCACCACTTAAGGGGTATATTTTTAGTTTTTTTTTTTATTTTGCTTGTTTTGTTCTGTTTTTCAGAACATGGTCATGTGTGCTCCAAAACAACCTTTTGGTCAACAAAAGGACTGCATATAACACAGTGGTCCCATAAGATTATAATACTGTGTTTTTTTTTTAAATATATACTTTATTGTGTTTTAGGTTTTGGGGTACATGTGAAGAACATGCAAGATTGTTGCATAGGTACATACATGGCAATGTGGTTTGCTGCCTTCCTCCCCATCACCTATATCTGGCATTTCTCCCCATGTTATCCCTCCCCAACTC
>CAUYLG010060155.1:0-13039 GCA_963573385.1 Cacajao melanocephalus | reverse complement strand
CTTTTCTTTCTTTCTTTTTCTTTTTTTTTTTTTTTGAGACACAGTCTTGCTCCATCGCCCAGGCTGGAGTGCAGTGTCACGATCTTGGCTCACTGCAGCCTCTGCCTCCCAGGTTCAGGCGATTCTCCTGCCTCAGCCTCCCAAGTAACTGGGATTACAAGTACGCACTATGGCACCCAGCTAATTTTGTATTTCTGGCAGAGTGGGGGTTTCACCATGTTGGCCAGGCTGGTCTCAAACTCCTGACATCAAGTGATCCACCCACCTCAGACTCCCAAAATGCTGGGATTACAGGCGTGTGCCACCGCGCCCAGCTACCTACTTTCTATCTCTATATATAATTTGCCTTTTCTGGGCAGTTCAAATAAAATTATATAACACGTAGTTGTTTTGAGTCTGAATTCCTTCACTTAACATAATGTTCTTGGAATTCATCCATGTTGTGGCTTATCCCAGAAGTTCTTACTTTTTCTACCAAATACTAAATAGTATTCCACTGAATGGATATACCACATTTTGTTTACCCATTCACAGGTGGCTAGGCATCTGGAATTGTTTCCAATTTTTGACTAACATTATAAATAATGCTGCTATGAACACTAATGTACAAGTCTTTGTGTGGACATATATTTTCACTTCTCTTCTGTTGATACCTGGGAGGAATTGTTGAGATGAATGTTAAGTTTAACTTTATTATTAAGAAAACTGCCATACTGTTTTCCAAAGTGGTTGTATTTTACATTGCCCCCATGGATGCATAAGTATTCCAGTTTCTCCACACCCTTACCAGTACTTTTTACTATACTTCATGTTAATTACAGCCATGCTAGTGGGCATAATGTTATCTCCTAATGGATTAAATTTGCATTTCTTTAATAATACTATTGAGCACCTTTTCATGTGCGTATTAGCATTTGTGTATCTTCTTGGGTATATTCAGATATATTTTTAGATTCTCTTTATTAGGTTGAGGAAATATTCTCTGTCTGGAATGATCATATAATTTTTGTTCTTTATTCTGTAAACATGTAATATTATATTAATCAATTTTTAGGTACTAAACCAACCTTGCATTTCTGGGATAAATTCCACTTGATCATAGTGTTTAATCCATTTTATATGTTGCTACATTCAGTTTGCTAACACTTTGGCTGGGAAATTTTTTGTTTGTTTTTGTTTTTTTTTCTTGAGACAGAGTCTTGCTCTTGTTGCCCAGGCTATAGTGCAATGGCATGATCTTGGTTCACTGCAACCTCTGCCTCCCAGCTTCAAGCGATTCTCCTGCCTCAGCCTCCTGAGTTGCTGGAATTACAGGGGCCAGCCACCACACCCAACTAATTTTTTGTATTTTTAGTAGAGATAGGGTTTCACCATATTAGCCAGGCTGGTCTCAAACTCCTGACTTTAGGTGATCCACCTGCTTCAGCCTCCCAAAGTGCTGGGATCAGGCGTGAGCTAACACACCCAGCCCAGTGTCTAGTTTTTACAACACATCTCAGTTCATAAGCTAAATTTTTTTTTTTTTTTGAGACAGAGGCTTGCACTGTCACCCAGGCTGGGATGCAATGGCACAATCTTGGCTCACTGCAACGTCCACCTCCTGGGCTCACATGATTCTCCTACCCTAGCCTTCCAAGTAGCTGGGATTACAGGCGCCCACCATCACACATGGCTAATTTTTTGTATTTTAGTAGAGACAGGGTTTCACTATGTTGGCCAGATTGGTCTACAACTCCTGACCTCATGATCCACCCACCTCAGCCTCCCTAATTGCTGGGATTACAGGCATGAGCCACTGTAACCAGCCCATAAGCTACGTTTTTGATAATTAAAGTGAAATAAGTGAAATGTAGTTCTATCCAAACAATAAAATTATGTTTAATGGGAAAACATTTTATACTCCCTCAGCTTTTCAAATTTTAAGTGAGTTAGAATTAAATACAATGTAAAATTAATGTTCTTAGTCTAACTGGCCACATTTCAAATGCTCTATAGCCGTATGTGGCTGCAGTGCTGGATAGCACAACTCTAAACTATAAGCACTGTGAGTATTTAAAGGATAAATATTATAATACAGGTGGTTGTTCAGTAGTACCTACAATACTGAATTAAAGAGGTACAGTATATACAAAAGCATTCAGAAGAGTAATACAAAGATTAGAGGCCCTGAACTGGTGTCATCCTCAAGACCAATTAGTTAGCTTCCTCAACCAGGATAACATGGTGTTTACCAGAAGGTAGAATTATACCCACAGCTTACTGTAACTATATTTACAAGCACTTTTATTCAACACAGACAACAAATCTACTTCATTCAACCAGGCTGTTTGAAAAAAATTACCTTATTTAATTTCTCATTTATAATCTTCAGTAGGTTAAAGGCTTAAAAATATCCATATAATTTATCCCGTAAACATGAAAACATTTGTTGTTAACTTATCCAGTGTGTTTTAATTGTACAATACTCTTCTTTCCAAAGTAATATAATCTACATGGATATATGTTAGTGATATTAGCAGAACTCTAAATGAAATAAATAAAATTCCCACAATTCAAACTTTTCTCAGCCCATGTTTCTGCCTTGCCCTTGGACACATATAATCCTGCAAAATTACAATAAAATCTGACTACAACTTGTTATTTGGCTTTTTTCACTGACATTACAAGTATTTCCTACATTGCTATGTAGTTTTCACATATATTACTGATTTCACAGCATACCAAGAATGTGTCATAATTTACTCAAATACTCTCCTTATAATTTGATTGTTTCTCATTCTTTACTATGCTTTACTGTCTTACTGTAAAAAGAACAAATGAATTAACAAACATGAAAAGCAAGGTTTCTTAACATAATCTAGGTAGCTGTGCATATTCTATTGTGTCACAAAAACAAAAGTTAGAAACATTACTACAGAGGACTGGTGCAGAGAGTATTATTACTCACGTTAGAAAGGCATCGACTGCCTATAAGTAAAAATGCCTTTTAAAAAGATCATTACACCACTGTTCTTTTCCATGTTGTTACCCTTAAAAGACTTCTCTTGGATTAGCAATTCAATATTAAAGGCATGTAGTAATTTAAAAATCAATGTGCTCCTCAAATTATACAAAAACTAGCACCAGAAATGTTTATGATCTAATGTGTAGTGAAAAATGCAGGACCAAATTGAGTTGGGTATTATGATTAAAATAATGTAAGAAAAATCATGTGTACGAAGAATAGGAAATGCATTAAAATTCTTTTAATGGCTATGCTGAGACACAGTGACTAAGGGTGATTGCCTATATTTCTCTACCATTGGTTTCACAGTATTTCAAAATATAATTTTGTTTGTTTGTTTGTGATGGAGTCTCGCAGTGTCACGCAGGCTGGCGACTAAATCCTATGATTTCAAAATGAAAGGGCCCTTTATCTTCTCTTGTATATTTGAATTATATATTTCTTTCCTTAAAAATACATCATTTAAAGTATGTTCCAAATGTATACTCTATAAACAGCTTAAAAAGCTTCAATTAAGGATCATGTTTAATTTTATGAAGCCAATATCCATCGGATTCTACAATTTTAGTATTGTCCATTAAGTTGATTATTAAAACACTCTTTAGTGAGGGTTAGCCTCATTGTCCTATGTTTTGTTTGGTGAATCTCTGAAGACTGATTATAGGAAAACAAATGTTATTTAGCCCAGAAAGAAAAAGTCTTTTTAAGAGGTTTGTGACTGAAATATATTTATAAAGGGTCAATATGAAATTACCTGCATATAATTTAACTTTAGAGGATTAATTTTCTCTAGCCCATGGTTTTTCTGACACGCACCTAAGTTTCAATATCTCTTTCCCACCTGGCAAATTTTTCTAACTAGTTTTATGACAGTCCAGGACTCTCCTTTGGGCATCTCCAATCATAGGGCTATATATGTCATTCTGAGATAATGGACTATATCAGTATATTCAAAACCTGGTGGGATTCAATTATTTTAGAAACGTTACTTGACTGTTTTACCCCCTAGACTTGAATAAAGTCTGGGAATAGTTGCCAGAAAGAAACAGGGATGGAATGTTAGACAGCCTCTTTCAATGCCTAAGTAACAGCCTCTTAAATTACTGTCAATACCTGACTATAGTTCTGGATGATATGTGGCAAAAGGTTCTCAGATAATAAGAAAATGAACATTTAAAAAATAATATTATAAAATAAATGCAGCTTTTTAAAATGTTCCAACATGAAAATTGCCCTCTAAGTATTTGAGGGACTTCCTCCCAAACCCCACTCTAAACATATACCAATGTTAAAATTTAAAGAGAGAAAATTATAAACATACAGCCACGATCAAAAACTTGTTAAGTATCTCCATAGACAAAAACAAATAAAAACCTGTAACCATAAATAGGGGTTAAGCTATAGGCCTCCTGGGCTCCATGACTACAAGTAGGCAGACAAAACCAGAAGTCTGACTCTCACGGAGTGATGAGGGCTGAAAGTACTCTACAAAGGCCTGTAATCACAGCCAGGCTTGCTGCTTGAAATCAGGTATTACAGTGGTACACCACCGCCTGTGTGGAAAAAAAATGTGAAAAGTGAGAAGGACACTGCCTGTGGTTACAACTTATAAAACATTATGTATCTGAGATGTTAAGAGGCAATGGTTTTAGCCCTACAGTCGAGACCAGGCCAAGGGACCTGCAGGCTTGATATCTGGATCTGCAATGGCCCCAATGTAACCTCAGGAGGGAGCCCTAAGCTACCTATATAAGACCTGCTTCTTGCATAGGTGTCTTACAAAAGAGTAAAAACAACTATAAAGCCACTAGGGAGAGATGAAGAGAGAGGAGAGAGAAACTCCCACTCAAGACGGGCCTGAAAATTAAAATTCCACCTGCAGAAACATAATATTTCAATTATCAAAGAGAAATTATTTACTTCGCAGTTTAACCACCTATATGCAATTCTTCTTAACCATGCCAAAGTCTAAAATGTTTTTATAGCACAATGACAGGTTTGAAGCAGATACACGAACTGTACAACTGTACACAGAGGTGCTGCTTTAAGAGTCTATAGCAATTTCCAGCAACATTTTTAATTAAGTTTTTTCTGTGGCCTCTAAAGATGGCATACAACAAATCATCTTATTTTTCAATCTTCCAAAAATTTCCTATTGCTGACTTTGATAAACACTGGGAATTAGTTATAGGAACCACAAATCATTCCCAGTATAGTGCCAAGACAACTATAACTACGGTGGCTTGAGTCGTCTCTAGGGTGGCTTTGGTACATATCTAAAGACTCAATGAAAACAAGTAGCCCCTCAGTTTGCCTGTATTAAAAAAAAAAAAAAAAAAAAAGAAAGCCTTACTGTGCGGAGAAAATCAACAAATAATTATTTCCCTTGTGTATTTTATTTTAAGGCATACAGAAAAATTATTCAGAAGTATCTGTTCAGGGGTACTGCAGTAGACAGTGAATACATTGAAAGTAGATAAGAATTATGATTTAGGCTTTAAGAATCAAATTTCCACTGAGTACTACTATACAAAAACTTAGGTTGTTTCATAATCTCTATTGTTAGACACCATCAAGCAGGCTGGAAGACCATCTGCTGGGAGTGCTACAGAAGAGACTCCTATATGAGGAAAGACACACTCATGAGGTCTCTGCCAACTTCAGGACTCTATTGTCAGTTTTTAAACTTTTGTTTTGTTGCTGTTTTTCCTTCAGCATAGAATGTTTAAGATCTTGGACACCAGTGCAATTTCCTGCATATACGAGGTCCATTTGAAATAACAGGAGCTACATATGTGTAATAACTGTCAACAGTAAGATATACTTTTTTTTCTCAGCTATTTATGAAATTACAAAAGGTAAAGGCAAAAAGATTGTTAATTAAGAATTCAGTTCAAAGGAAAGCAGTACTCATTAGGAGCTATGAAGAGGTAGCAGCGGCAGCTAATAAAAAAGGATGATGTTGGAATCCCTGATTGGTATTATAAAGAGCCAACAGACTGGCACACAAACAGAAATGTATCTAGCAATCTCTTTTTTAAATCATTTAATTAAAGATACTCTAATAATCAAAATAGATGACATCAGAGAATATAGAGAACATTTCATAGCTAGCAACATATAAGATGGATGAGTTTCAGAATAGGGAGAACAAGCACCCTGAAAGCTAAAATTATAAAATAGGAACTCCGGTGATTTCTTGGTCAAAATATCACTAATGACCTAATATATTAAGTTAATAAATAACACCTTAAAGAATTATAAAATATAATAGATGAGTTAGCAAAAGCAAATGACCAACTGTAATTAAATTGATTGCCTGAAACCACCCTTAGCAGACAAGCCTATGCATGGAAGTTCAGACAACCAATGTTCCTAGGACAGCATGCACTTTATATCAATAGCCTTTACGGAACAAAATACAGTCAAAATGTATAGTATAGACAACTAACTAGGAAGATGATAGCTAGCGCAATTGGAACAATCTAAATACAAAACAATAAAAGCTACAAAATATGAAAACTACAAACTATGTCCCTGACAAAATTAAAATAATCAGTGATTTTACCCAAAAACATTTAGCTATATATACACAATACAGAAATGTTAATTCCTTAAGGCTGTGCTAGCCGATGTATGCTATCCAATAAGCATTAGACATATTTAAGCACTTAAAATGTGCCAGTACAACTGATAAACCAAAATTTTACTTTTAATTT
This sequence comes from Cacajao melanocephalus, assembly GCA_963573385.1. Taxonomy (NCBI): domain Eukaryota; kingdom Metazoa; phylum Chordata; class Mammalia; order Primates; family Pitheciidae; genus Cacajao; species Cacajao melanocephalus. The sequence continues at coordinate 6,316 of CAUYLG010060155.1, read as the reverse complement.
ATATTTAAACTGAAAAAGTGATATTCTATTTAGTTAGTAGAAACTTTTGCTTACAACAATTTGGGTACGTGAATCTACTTGTTAGCTATATGCCTTATGAAATCTCAACACAGATCAAGTATTTTCAATCAAAATTTGGCTTCCAAATTAAGCAGTGCTAGAAGTATAAATGTAAAATATACACAGATTTTGATGACTTCGTACAAAAAGCTAAAATGTGAAATATTTAATTAATAATTTTTGGCCAGGTGCAGTGGCTCACACCTGTAATCCTAGAACTCTGGGAGGCTGAGGCAGGTGGATCACCTGAGGTCAGGAGTTCGAGATCAGCCGGACCAATATGGTGAAACTCCATCTCTACTAAAAATACAAAACTTAGCTGGGCATGGTGGCATGTGCCTGTAGTCCCAGCTACTTGGGAGGTTGAGACAGGTGAATTGCTTGAACCTGGGAGGTGGAGGTTGCAGTGATCCAAGATCGTGCCATTGTAATCTGGCAAGTGAGACTCGGTCTCAATAATAATAATAATAAATTTTTAAAATGAGATTCCATGTTGGAATAATATTTTAATATATTGGGTTAAATAAAACATATTATCAAAATTAATTTCAGGTTGCACATGGTGGTGCATGCCTGTAATCCCAGCTACTTGGGAGGCTGAGGCAGGAGAATCGCTTAAACTCAGGAGGTGGAGGTTGCAGTGAGCACATTGCGCCACTGCACTCTAGCCTGAGTGACAGAGAAAGACTCCATTTCAAAAAAAAAATTTAATTTTACCTGTCTTTTAGATTCTTAAACATGACTTTTAGAAAATTTAACATCACCTCTGTGTTTTGTATCATGTATCTATTGCACAGTGCTGCTCTAAGGGATCAATGGCTTGAAAAAGTCTGTCAGCTGTCAAAAATCTGAAATACCTGCAGTCAAGATTTGTATGTAAAATATTATCTTATCACCTAGTGTCACAAAATATTACTTTAGGCTACCCAGAATTCACTTCAAAGTCATTTGTATCCTCTTCATACAGAGGATGGTTACAGATCATTAAGTTATTACTCTAGAGTTACTGCAAACTTTGGTAACATTTAATGGCCATTCTAACATCCAGGGTAAGTAATCAAGTAAAGAATGCTAATTCATCAAAGACTTACTGATTCTGTCTCTATCTAAATTCCCTCGCCCACACATTAAACAACGCTTTTGTTTCTATGAGAGCTCAACAAGGATCTTCAGTTTAGAAAAGATTTTGATAAGACTAATTTTATAAAACAATTTTATGTTTACATATACATTTTTATATTTACCTTATATACCTTACAAGCTAAACACTTTATACTCATACATTTATACACTCATAAATTTATAAATATATTTACCATATACATACTTATATGTATATAAATACATACACACACACATGCACTCTCTGTCTCTCTCATAAATTTTCCCCTGGAAGAAAAGCATCAGAACTGCATGCGTTAGCAGTGCTTTTCCAATCTCTTTCATATGGCACACCACAGAAAATTGTATTTGTAAGACGCACTGGAGTAAGCTGCTAAGGCTGCTCAAGGGAGGGCATCACTATGTCAGCACACTTGCTTGCAGCACACCAATTGGGGCACTCGGTCTTAAAAGTCCCTGCAAAATACTGCAAGAACTCTCTGACTCATATTTTATTTTCACCTGTCTCATATTTTATTCTTGCTTATGCCTACAGTTGTGAAAATACAACCCCTTAACATTTTAAATGGCAATATCCAAAGAAGGCCACAAGATGGAGATATTACTCCATTTTCATTTATATTTGTATTTATGCATTTTTCTGTGTATGTTTCTCTTTTCTGTGTACGTCCATATCCTCCTTTCTTCCTCAGTGGTATTCTCAGCTACTGCCTCTATCTCTAACATTTATTCCAATTCCTCTGCAACTTGGTTTTAACTTGCTTTATTATAGAAATATATAATGAATGCTTTCACGATCTTTGCTTTTAATATTAAAAGCAGGCAAATAATTGAAATATTTTCTTCTAGTTCTGTATTTCCCTACTTCCCTAAAATTCAGTCACTTTTATTTACATATTTTTATCCCGCGAGCAAACTTTTTAAAAAAATTGCTACCCACAAAGTAATAAGTTAACCAAGAGTCATTTACTCTAATACATTCTATTACCTTGTAAAGCTGCAGATTTATTACTTTGTGTCTATATCATTCAAAACTTCTCCAGAACTTTTCTTTGAGAACAGTCCTCAAGGTAGTCTATGAGCATTACATGAAATTTATATTCAGATCTTTTTATCAATATAAACTATTTATCTGAGCTTCCTAACCTAATTTAGTCACCAAATTTAGCTCCAAATGACTATTAGCTATAGCTAAAAATCAAATCCAACTTTAAGATTTACTACTAATGAGGCTAATGCGAAGAATATGCTGCAAGCTTTGAAGGCAATTCAAAGCAAGAAGCTTCAGTGATGTTTTAAGAGATGGCAGCATGTTGAAAAACTGTGAAGCTTTCCAGAATAAATACTTGCAAAATCAATCTAATTTACTTTAAGTTAAACCTTATATACTGCCAAAGGTGTGACATAACAAGTCATACATTGATTCTGCAAAACTATAGAACTCCACAACATGGCCATCATTTGAACTTTATAAAATGTCTAAACTAAAATGCTTTATTTAAATACAAGAAGTCTATTTCCTACTACAGATAAAAGATCTATACAGAAGTATTGTATAATTTGCTACAAGTCAAGTCACAATTTCCAGACTTCCTACTTTATACATATTTATAGGTTAACTTCTGTAAATCAAATTTAATCACCAACTATTAATACAAAACACCACTTAAAATCAGAAAAGAACCTAAATAGTAATCTTATCTGTTAACTGAAAGTGTGGTAAATGGAAATAACTGCTAGTAAGATTTGCAATTTAAAAATTTTTTCTAAAAGTCAGAGGTGTCTTTGTAATGTATAAATTCAGTTGATCGTGAAATAGATTCCTTAACCTGACCTATTTTAATGGTATAAAGTCCTTAAAAATTGACTAGAAATAAGTTTCTACCTTCCTTATGTGTATGGACCCTAAGATTTCTCTACAGTCTATTCAGACTTTCCCAGTAAACGGCAACAATGATCTTTTTCTTTCTGGTCATAACTCATTTTGACTACTGCTCACTATACATGCCACAGTTGGGTCTCATGTAACAGTTTAAAATTCTTGTTCCTTCTTTAACCAGAAGTTGTATGTATTCCAGAATGTGTTTAACCAGAGAAATTACTACCTCTTAGAATTCTAGTATTTGCTCTTGGTAGCATCTTAATGTTGCTTCTTTTCCATTTTAATGCTGCTGCATATACTATGGCATGTCCTTTATTTAATTCTTGATCTTAGGCTCTTAGCTATAATATTAAACAACTCAAATTCTATTAGTTAACTGTGTAGCTGCACAGAGCTTAATGCCTACTGCCTCAGTAGCAATAAAACAGGCATCCATCTGATAACAAAGTATATTGTTTTAAACACATACTCTAACCCAAAATGTAGAACATGGCATGCCCTTGCTTTTGCAATATGCCAGGTTACATATGAGATTTCAGTTGCTGGATGACATAATCAGAAACACTTATCAAATAAGTGAATGAATCCTAATCTTGCTTAATCTAGTATTACGTAAGTTAGGGAATGTAACACAAATTCTAGATTAAATTTCTAATTAGGTCCTAATGACACTCTTAGACAAAAAATTTTAGTCAATATAAGTAATATTCAAATATCAACTATTCAGTTCTTAAAATGAAATACTATGCTGTTATTTTAAACATGTAATCATATTTTAACATTCATTATTATAGGGCCCATCTTCTACAATTAAGAGTTTTGATGAAAATAAAGATTTTTGAAAATATGACTGTAACTTCATTATAAAACGATCTAGGGTCCTGTTTACCCAATCAGAAGTCTTTCTTTCCACTGCAATTCCTTTCCTTTATCTCTGTATAACTCTGCAAGAAAGGCTTTGGAATTGTTTTTAACTATAGGTGGAATTAACTGGTATCATTACTGTCTAAATAGACCCAATAAAGCCCACATTAGAAAACAGTTCTGTAAGTCACAGTAGCATTTGTGGAATAATTAGTTCACTTAAAGAGAGCATAACAAAGCTGAGAAAAGGTTCAGTATAGATACTAGGCATTTTATCACACTACTTTTATTGGCATTACTTAAAATTGCCATATAAATTCTCCTCTCAGTAATCAAGTCAAATAACTTTAACCTCTGTTTTAGTCTTAACATTGAACAAAATATGATTTTGAAATTCACCACATTAAACCAATCACTAGGTAAAACAGTGACACATATAATATTTTTGAATATATCTCTAGGAATAATTGTAATAGCAGAAGCTAATTCCACTTTCCCAGTTCACCTTAAGCTATTATCTATGAATCACAAAAGATAAAATTTAGAATTCTAAGAGTGTTCTCATAATTAGTATAAAGGAAAAACTGAGAATAGCATAAAATGAAAAAGGAAACTTTAAAAGAAAAGCTCTGTTCCATCAGCTCTACATTATATGTGGCAAAATTTTCACAAAAGACTTGCTTTATTCCATAAAATTGTCTCAGGCATCTTTCACTAAACTACATTACCACATTACAAAAACAGTGTGTACATAAGAAAACTAATTTTATGATAATTCGATCAGATACAAATATGTAGACAATTAAACAAGTATTTATTCAGCTCTAACTCTATGCATACCTACATCAGAAATATAAACGAGCGAAAGATTATCTACCATTCTAGATTTTGTGTATCTTTCTTCAAATTAAAAAAAAATTGGATTCTACAATAAAAACAGGGAGGCTATTATTACACAACACACATGAACAAAGGATAGACTCAACAGAGAAAGACTGAACTACACTCAACACCACAAGCTAAGTGGATTCCACCACAAGAATCAATGGAGAAAATTGATAATCACAGCACAAATTCACTGTCATCCATGAATGAAATCATCATTTCTAAAAGGACTGTGATAGGCTTTGGGGAGGCCCCATTAACTGGTTTTTCCCATCCAAAAAACTGAGTGGACAGAGTCAGGCAGAGAAGAGATGAACCATCACATTTATAATTGATACAGCTATTGAAGAGTACAGATTAGGTGTGATAGCCAAATGGGCTTGCTAGTAATTTTTGCCCTCTTCTCTGTAGTCTAGACTTCGAGACAGCATGCTCAAGGGTAAGTCTGGTTAGGGTAATTGCCTTACTGGTCTGGGCAGAGAGGTGCAAATAGACTGATTTCCACTGCTGATAGCTTTCTGATTGATTAGCTCTTCCTAATCAAGCAAAACAGAGCAAAGGCAATCACCCTCCAGCTAGGTAACTCACACTTCCATGGAGAGATGTAAGAAATGGGTCATGTGATCAGTGGTGTTTTTTTTTAGGGAAGTTACTCCCCACCATGGAACATGGATGAAGGGGTAATAATTGCCCCTCCTCTAAACAGGCTGGCTAATCTGTACATTTGAAAATATAGATTGAATGAGCTTAAAAGGTTTATTAATTCTTATTTAAAAATTAAAATCCAAATATTTTATAAGCAAATGTCAATAATAGCTTTTCTACTGTTAGCCAAGTTTTGGCATTCATTTGAATATAAAGAGTTAGTTATAAAACATGAGAGAAAGAGAATGAAGCACATTTTCTAGCTACATAAATAGAAGTCTATAGTGACTGACTAGCACCATGAAGACAACTCTGACTTCAGCATCAAGTAAATACTACAAAACTTAAGATAAATTAGCTTGTCATGATTTCAATTCACAGATTTTTAAAAATGAATACGAAGTGTTTACTGTTGGCTATAATTACTGTACAAAGGATAAGGAAAGCCATGGTCCCAAAAGACAATTAAAAGAAATACAGAGGCTGGGTGCAGTGGCTCACACGTGTAATTCCAGCACTTTGGGAGGCTGAGGTGGGCGGATCACTCAAAATAAGGAGTTCAAGATCAGCCTGACCATCATAGCAAAACCCCATCTCTACTAAAAATACAAAATTAGCCAGGCATGGTGGCGGGAACGTGTAATCTCAGCTACTCTGGAGGCTGAGGCAGGAGAATCGCTTGAACCCAGGAGGCAAAGGTTGCAGTGAGTCGAGATTGTGCCATTGCACTCCAGCCTGAGCAACACTCCATCAAAAGAAAGAAAGAAAGGAGAGAGAGAGAGAGAGAGACAGGGAGGGAGGGAGGGAGAGAGAGGAGAGGGGAGGGGAGGGGAGGGGAGGGGAGGGGAGGAGAGGAGA